>PNEQ01116779.1:8341-43162 GCA_003012365.1 Medauroidea extradentata | reverse complement strand
TGTTCGGCCAGTCTAGATTTTTGGGTTTCGCCTTTTTTTGCAATTGTTTTTATGTTCTTTAATGCGGGTTGATAGAGCTCTGCCAGTTTCACCAATGTACATATGGCCACATTCGCAGGGTATCTGATATACACAGTTGTGTGTTTGTAGTTTTTCTGTGGCTGGTTTCACCCTGGTAACCATACTTTTAATGGTTGCTGATGACTAAAGCATACTCTGCTTATTTATGTTTTCTTGTCTTATTTTTACTTTTAGTTTTCTTGTACAGTCATTTATTTCGCAATGGAGTATGTCCATACAAACAAATCCAGTAGATCATTGCCGCTCGTGCAACAGCTGTTACTAATCCTATACTCTTACATCATACCGGCCTGCACAGTACTTGCATTTACCTCACAGATTCTGCGAAAGGGGCAATAGAAATATAATGTACGTGGCTCTTGAATAACAACCTAACCTGAGTAATCTATGCCAGACAGACGGACGATGACATAATTGCTAAACTGCAGACGCAAGATGAAACTACTGTTGTTACTAATTACTGGGGACATGTGTGCGCCAAGGTACTGCTCGTCCTACTTGAAAAATACGATGACTGCATTTAAAAAACAAAATCAACTTTACATTCATGGGCTCTTGGTTCCACTAAAATTTAAATTGATCCAAACAAAAAATAGAAAGCTAATCTGAAAATTTATGACTGTGACAATATTTTTAACGAGACTTTCGATTCATGCTATTGTGCAATAAATGACCTGTCTTACTAATGGGTGCAGAAATGAGAAACAACGAAGCAAATAACAGGACATTCGGTTACTGTATACCGGGCTATAATAGTTACCCAAATTATTTAAGGTGTCATGTAGTATATAGCCCTGCAATTATATCCTCATAAACCAATGTAAAAATGCACTTTTCTCTGAATGTATTTTCTCCTTACATTTTGCCATTCTATAGTCACAAGATGTCGAACACACTGATATAAACGTCTTACCTGTTGCTGTTCTGATGCGGGGGCACAGAAGTAGACGTTGGGATGGGAAGGTACCGGCCGGAAAGATGCAGTAAGGATGCGTGAGAACTTCTCCTTGATGAGTTGGTGGAACAGGTGGTGAGGCTGACACGGACCACGCTGGCTCAAGAGTGATACAGGATAACAGTAAGCCGCATCTCGACTAACACCGGCCTCACTGCTGCTTGGCTGGTCTTCATCCACGCTTGGACTCCTACACTGATGGGCAAGACTGTTCCCAGGGCTTACCTGTGTCGACTCGTCCACTCTAACTTTTGTAAGAAAGTCCTTCATGTGCCCACACACAGTCTGTGAAAGAAACATATTTCCTCATTATAGCATTTTCCATCCAATGGTATGCTAATATATAAATGGCCTTTACAACCTGATGTTAAAGTTTCTGTAAATTAACTAGTCGTTGAAGCTTACAGTTTCTCTGAACTTCACTTCGGGACGTAGCCAGGAAAGACGGAAGGGATCTAGAATCCTTCCCCTCACCTTACGTAAACTGTTTAAATAGCACAATTTTTCACCTAGAAATCCAAATCTTCCTGGGGCCCTCCACTTTATTGGGAGGGATCAGTGTTACTTTATAACATTCCCAAATTCGAAACCAGCCCCCCCCCCTAAATAAAATCCTAGTTATGCCCCTGCTTCATTTTGTGGTGTTGCTTATACTGCAGTGTTAAAGGTGGATACGTTCCAAAAACTTATTTCTGGTATAAACTGCAACATTTGCACCCATAATAAGTAAGAACTATAGAAGTTCAATAGTTTTGGTAAAAACAATAACCTTGGCAGTGTACTGTGTATGTTGAACTCTGAATGAATAATGTTGGATGCTAAAATTATGTACTTAAGGGTGCTGTCTACCTTGCAGACCTGGTAGCAGCAAAGATAAGGATTTACAGGTTCACTTATGTTTGATGCGGCTCGGTCACTTTTTATATATCTCTTTTACACAACAACTATTTTCTGCATTCAGAAGTGTAAAAAATATCAGGGAAATGAAAATGTGGGGAAAAAATTCATGTACAAATGTTTTCGAGTGTTTTTTTTTTTTTATATATATATAAAACCACTTATTTGGTCACAGTTATTAAGCTACTACAGCATGGCCCAGGGCTGGCCACAGATTCACTTCACATGTTAATTATCTACAGTATGATGTGTGTTTAATATACATATTTTGTTGCCACTTATAATGTAGGCCTGGTTGGTCTTTCCAACAATGGTATCTGAAAATTTGTGTAGGTGCTAATATTAATAATATTTGCTAAGAAAAAGCATGTCAGTGGAGATTTATTAAGATTTAAAGTAATTAATTTTCAGTAGGTAACTAAAATAGTAACTTTACTTCATTTGGTAATTTAAAATAATTTCATCCAAACCTTGATTAGAACAGTTTTCTTAATAATGTTAATATGGTGATTTACAATTTATTGGCTGTAAGTTGTTTTCCAATATAATTTTTGCTAAAATTGTTTACAAACTGTATTTAACGAAATTATATATTCACTGTTAAAGCTTGGAGTGTGAGAAGGACAGAGATACAAAGCTAAATTGACACTTTCCAAGAAAACTTCTTGTACTTTAGTGCAAGACCAGCCTATAAAGACGACTGTTAAGAAATTGGTTGCAACCAATGGAATAACAGACTGTTTCTGATTGGTCACATAAATTTTGAATTAAATGTTTCTTTCATTTAGTAACAAAATTATTACTTAATATGAGCATACATAATTTGTATGAAAACTAAACTGTTAATACTTGGAGTTGCAAATACTACAACTTTAAAAGCTTGTGTAGTATTTTTTAAATTGATTCCTGTAATGGCAGCAGGGCGGCACTACTGATGGGCAACATAATAGTTTGCCCTCGAAGTTAATTTTAACATTGGCAACATGAGAGCACAGGCAGACATTCAGAGTGCAAAAGAAGGTATTGTGAAGACAAATATAGGGTTCTGTTGGTGAAGTCCCGTGAGTGCAGCATTTTATACTAGTATTGAGCCCATTTTTTTTTATTATTATTTATTAATTCAACTTGTGAAGTGGAAGTTTCATTTTTGTCTTTAATTCAACATGTGAAGTTGGGGTTTAAAAAAATGTCAGCAAAGCTATCGGTGATCACCGGTCGTCCTATTCGAACATGTAAAAAACTTTTGTGGTTTTCTCGAAGGGTGTATCCGGCAGACAATTCCAGAGTTGCTGTAATAAGTTTGGAATGTTGCAGCTTTAGATAATAAACCCCAATATTTTCTAGAATTCTGCCGTCTTTCATTCCTCGCTACATTGTCAGAACACATGCCGTTTATGTTGAACTGACGAGATGCTGAGCTAGCTATGCAGACGTACCACTCTCGATATATGGATATATTGCTGGATCAACTAATAACATGATTTTTACTCTGGCTTTGCAATCCTTGTTGAGTGCATTGTCCACCTTTAGTGTCCCTTCGACAACACTCCTCAGTCCTTCGCACTCGAAATAAGCTTTACAGGAAAATTTACAAAACAATAAATTTTCCCTGCCTTTTACACTTGACGCACCCTGTAAGGTGCATAGTATATATTTTACGCTCTGCCCCGTAATTTAGTAATACGTGAGAGTTAGGCCTGCCTTGATTTTGCCCAAGGGCTCACTTTAATCCAGTATTGTGAGCCGTGTTGCCGTAAAACTAAAGAACTACAGATGCTTATATTTACCATTTTTGTGTGTATATATTCACGCTCGCCATAACAAATGTAAACAAACATAAGGATGCAATGCAAACAATGCCAGGTGGCCAATTATAAACTTTGGAGAGAGAAAATGTGTACGTAATTATTGTAAAAGTAATATTATTAATTTTGTGTATTTATTTAGTGCTTTGTTTATTTCTTTTTGGCAACACGGACCTTTTTCATGGCCCCTCAGGAAAGTTTTAATAGTCACATATTTTTTGGCTGCGTGTGGGAGATTTGTGGGTGTTGGAGTGCGCATGCTAGCCAGCAGACGGTCTCCTCTCCAGCGGGGGCCATTTTCACCACCCACTAACGGCACTATCAGCCCCCCTCAGGGGTACATAAGGCAGGCGCTCGCCTAGCCAGATCAACAGTCTAGGACTCGGGCCTCCTCCCCAAGGAAACCTAGGCACCTCCCCCAACCTCGAAAGGGTTGTTTCCAGAAAAGGGAGCCTAAGAGCCCACCCCTCCTACCTGTTCACAACTACATATCTTCCGTGGGTTGCTTCCTGAGAAGGGAGCCTAAACCCGCCTACCAATCCTCTATACAAGTTGCTTCCTGAAAATGGAGCCTAAGCCTGGTCCTACCCTACTCTTGTGCCGAGAGCGTAGTTCGTTAAGGAGACGCGCCGTAGCCACGCGGGCAGTATAAGGGAACGCACCCTACAGCGAGTTTAACTAGTCGCCACGAGGCTCATATCTATGACCACCGGATGCGGAAGTTTAGTCAAGTCTATGAGAAGTTCCGGGGCTCCGTTGTATAAATGACCACACGGTAGAGTATAGTGAACATTGTGTGTAAATCAGTATTGTATGAAGACCAGCGTGTAAAGTCGAATGGTATTGACAAGTGTGTATAATAACCAGTGCAAGAACAGTGATTGTAAGAGTGCACCAATTGAGTAACAATATATACAGTTCAAGCGCAACTTTCAGTTTCATTTCTGTAGTAAGGTACTAATGTCTGATACCGAGTGTTTGGTAATTAATTTATCGCCACAGGAGAGGGCATTAATTAAAGGCAGCAAGGCAGAGGCTACAGCTAAGCACAGACAAGCAGTTATAAGTGTAAATGAAATACCTGTGGGAATAAACACACAACCCCAAAATGCATCAGGGAAATCTGTAACGCTCCCAGAACTTTGCCGTCGCTACAAGGACATGGAGAATCAACCACCCAAGCGGAAACGCGATAATTTCAGTCGCATCCTCAGGGATGTGCACCACCTTCAGCGGCCATTAATCAGTCCCATAAAAACACCCGAAAAGCCTGCACCTTTGCCTCACCCCCGCATCCAGCAGCTGAAGAGGGAAGCCGACTTCGAGCCGAAACCTTTATCGGACCGAAAACGCCGCCTCCTGAAGGAGTTCTTTTAAAAGGTGAGTGGTTAACACACCTACCCCCTTCATGAAAAGTGAGAATTTTCCCGCTCTGCTATAGAGACTGTGTTGTGTCGACTGCCCAGGAAACCACTCTCCTCGGGACACCTAACAGCCTCTCCTCCTCCTTCAGGGAACTCACATGCTCAAGCCTTATTGCAACCCTGAAGGACAAACTTAAACTCAACCCCCTTGCCAACAGAGTGGCAACACACTCTCTCCAGAAGGAAGACTGAAAGACACCATGATACACGAACACGCACTTTTGATAATATCAAAACTTAACAGATGTACATGAACAGCATCGCAAAAATATTAAGCAAACAAAAAACATTACTTGTTTTGCATCCAGGGCCCATAACCTGTTGTATTTTCATTAATAATTACTCAGATTCACACAAATAACACACCTTTATATAATACTCCATACTGTACAAGAACACATAGGTATAAGAGCCACAGAACAATGAACGAAAAACATGGCAAACACGTTCATAGTACCCCGATCATAACAATTCAAAACATGTTTGATCACACTTCCAACACATCTATGTCTACATGTTTTAGTAATTAGTAGCATAGTGGATGTTTCCCCACCTTTTCTTTGTTTACATAACTATAAGAATTAGTTATTCTTATAATAATCGTGCCATGAGAAATTCCTAGGTATAGTGGAAAGGAGGGACAGCATCCAAAAAACATTTAAATAGGTTGCAAGAATTCTTTGCAATATATGATTGCACCAAGGAGAAAAAATTAGTGATTGCTAGACGTTCAATTACAGGTGTATGTTGGAATTGGTTGATTTTGTGTGAAAGTAAGATAAATAATTATGATGAATTCAGGGTAGAATTTGTAAAGGAATATTTGAATGATTGAATTCAGGGTATTGATAGAGCAGACCTATACAGAGGTAGGTGTGAGGCAGGTAGGCTGGAGAGTCACTTAACAAAGGTAGTTGAGAGATCTCAGTAACATGATACACCACTATCGGAAGAAGACATTGTCACTATGGTTTACTCCCAAACCCCAATTAATGTACAATAATCTTTTGTTGGCAAGGAAACTATGAGACTCGATCAGTTATGAAAGGTTTTGAAGGAACTGGACAGAATCGGTAACCTTATAATAGGTAGCAGAAACATGGATTCTCAGGTAGATGGGAATTTTCAGTGGAATCAGCAAAATTATCAAATACAGCATTTTCAGCATAAGGGTCATAGTCAAACTAGTGAGTACCGGCACCAGAACAGAGGCTATCAACATAATAACGGTTATCAAGGTAGACACTTACCATTTGAAAGTAACAGGCAAGGGAATTTCAAGGGTTCAAGCAAGTTAATAACCACTTAGGGGGGTTAAATTAGAGATCTCAAAGTAGTAGATGGTCGATTAAAAGGTCGCAAAGTAATCCTCAAAATAATTAACGTCAGGCCCGTGAGCAGAGATTGATAGATGAAACTGTTAGTCATGGGGGAGTCCAGAAAAGGAAAACGAAAGTGATCCATCCCAATGTAAGTCAAGGGAATTTAAGAAATCTGGGAAATGTGTAGGTTCACTCAGCATTGGTAACCAGGTCGAGTTGATTGAAGGGGTGAGAAATGCCCATATGTCTTCCGATATTTCGTCAGCGTAGTGCAAGAACTGGGTAACTTAATTTCTCCAAGTTTAAGTTATCTGCAGATGTCTACACTAACCTTATGATTGTTCCTTTTAATATGTATAAATTTATAAATGTGTTAATTAGGAGCATCGATGCAACACAAATTTGAATTTCAACAAATAACTATATGCATGACAAAAGCAGTTTTCATTGTTATAATTGGATATATCCAGCTACCTAGTTGTAGCATTAAGCACACGATTTTCACTGATAAGAAAGAATTTTTGTGTGACAAAAAAAAATAAATAAAAAATTCTGAGCTTGCTATGGATGATGTGGCTCAGAGGCAGGACGCACCACAGTACTGTTTAATAAACAGCCTAAAACATCTGATACAAATGTGGGTTCAACCGAGATGATCAAACAAGTCTGTTGTGACGAGTGTACATTCACCTGGTACTGAGCCACATTCAATTCAATTTAGCAGGTAAATTCCTATCCTAGTTCTCACCAGCATTCTGGAGTAGGTAGTACCCTCAAGTATTAATTAATTTGCGTAATTTAAATGTCACAAGCAGCACATCATCTTTTAAAAACACTGTACATTCATAAACATGGCTATCTAAGTTGGCATTGCTAAGATCCAAACAGCCTGTTTTCAATAACAACTTATGGTTTCAACACAGCAAATATTTATGTGGTTTTGTAAATAATGTTCAGTGATAAACTACAACATTCTATAAATGTATTTAAATATTGTGGTAATTCCCACCACAATAATGTCTGTATCTGTGATGTTTGGCAGTTCTTGTATCAAGTTTCAACTTGACAACTCATGAGCATAATAATGGTAACTGACTGTCCTCCAGATTTATTGCATTAGTTTACTAATTTAACGGGTAGAAATCTCACTACTGATGCCAGTACAACACCCAAAACCATTAGAAAGAATTCAGTAGAAAAATCTGAGTGGTCAGACCATTCGCCTCTCACCAAGACGATCTGGGTTTGATCCCCAGTTAGGTCGGTCCCCGGCTTTTCGTATGAAGGAATAGTGACAGACAATATCGCTGAGCAGTGGATTTTCATGCAACATACTTATCAGAACTGTTGTACAAGCAAATAAAATTTAGCAGTCCAAGTACGTAACCGCAAATACCAACATTTATGTGGAGGTATATTATGGGGGTTTGTAATTTATTTAACTTTAATTGCAGGCCTAAACAAATTCAGTGTTGCGTTGGAAAGTTGTGCACACACAAGAATGTGTCAAGTATCTGCTCACCTTTTAATGCTCCTTTATTTTCAGGAATTTTTTTATGATTCGCATTATTAATTTTACAGAACCACTATATTAGTAAAATATGTGTTCATAAAATTGGGGTTGCACTGTAATTCTTTACTTGTAAAACATATCCATGACAGCTAGCACTATCGTAACCAGTTTCACACTTAAGACAAAAAAAGATACTTTCACCTCAAGTACATAATAACATATGAGCATACCTTGAGAAATTCTGTAATATTGATCTCAACCGTGACATCCTCACAATTGTCAACAGCTGCCTGTACATCTTGAGGATAGATTGTCTGACCAACATGCAGTGCTTTAAACATGGAAAAAACAAAGCATTTGGAGTGGATCAAGCTGATGGCTTCACAATGCAGCAGAGGGCTCTGTTTTCCTGCAACACACATCACTCTTCACATGAATATTACACAAAAATATTACGTACTTTTATGATTATAATTTCTGCATGAAGAAATAACATAGTCTATCTCACGTAAGAATTACAATTTTTGACAGTTCTGAAGACTATCACGTGTACTAATTTCTGCAAAATTAAAATTAAAATAATTTAAATGAAAAAACTGCATTCATTTAAAATATTGCAAGTAGGAAAGGTAATCTAAATATGTCCGTAAGCATGCAATGATAATATATATATGGTTACTGTTAATAAATATGTCGTAGCTGGTGGGGAAAAAATTGTGCTGCGCGCCTGGTAACTTAGGCAGTGCGCACAACACCGAAGATCGGCAGGTTGCATCTCTCTCCCGGCCTTCTCCCCTCCTGACTAATTC
Organism: Medauroidea extradentata; assembly: GCA_003012365.1. Taxonomy (NCBI): domain Eukaryota; kingdom Metazoa; phylum Arthropoda; class Insecta; order Phasmatodea; family Phasmatidae; genus Medauroidea; species Medauroidea extradentata. The sequence continues at coordinate 34,356 of PNEQ01116779.1, read as the reverse complement.
TTTTTCTTCCTACTCGCACTATGCACACTGCCTATGCCTAGCTTGACCTGTACAACTGCGTGCATAGCAACAGTGATAGCCAATAGTAACTAATATTTTCCTCCACCAGCCCTTATATCCATTGTGATTAGCAGCAAGGTCAGCGAATGTGAGGGAATTACTTATGGATCCTTCGTACCTATGTCTCGCTCTCGTAATCATGTCCTGTGCGTCGCCCTCGGCATTGTGTGTTTACAGTTTGTGCGTAGTTTGAGTTTTCAGATATATCTTGTGATATTGAATACGTTTCTTGGCTTTGTTTTACTGGATTTCGAATTTGGATTGCATTTGGAACTGACTGGATTGATTATTGACGACCTTCGTGCACAATTATATTGGATTACGATTATATTTATGGTTTTGTTTAAGTATTTTGCTCAATTGTTTACGACCTTCTGAACGTTTACCGGATACGACTTCTGATTTATTTCACAAGGTGAGCGGAACCAAGCGGAAAATGTTGACACTTCTGAAGAAATACCAGATGATGAACGAAATTGAAGAAGGCAAGACGACAAAGTCAGAGACTGCGTGGCGTCACAGTATTCCAACATCGAAACTGTATATTTTGCTGAAAAACAAAGATGCGATCATAAATGCTGTGGAGAAGGAAGGACACTGTATCAAGGTTAAGAAACTTTGAGTGTCCGACAATCCTGACTTGAAGAAGGCGGTGTTAGATTGGTTCACTCACAGGCAGGCGCAAGGGGTACCTATTAACGGTCCTTTGATTTTGAAACAGGCCGACACATTCACTTTAAAAATGAACATTGAAGGGTTCAAAAATTCAAGAGGATGGTTCGACCGTTTTAAGAAACGCCACTCCATCTCCATCCATAACGTTTGCGGCGACAACGGGTCGGTGCCAGTAGATGCCATTGATAACTGGATGCCTGTGCTGCAGGGGATCATCAAGCACTACATTCCCTGTGATGTTTACAACGCAGATGAGGCAGGCATGTTCTACAACATGTTGCCAAGCCAGACACTTGCGGTGAAGAGGGAGAAATGCACGGGTGGCAAGAAGAGTAGAAAGCGCCTCACAGTTCTCGCCTGTGCCAACATAGACAGCACACACAAGCTGAAGCCTCTTGTCCTCGGCAAGTACAAGAAGCCTCGGGCTTTCAAGGGCCACACTGTACTGCCATGTCGGTACAGTTTCAATAAGAAGGCATGGGTAACGTTGCTAATCTTCACGAAGTGGGTCAAGGAGTTCTACGCCTATATGACTTATCAGAACAAAAAAACAGTGCTGTTCGTCAACAACTGTCCCGCCCACCCAAACGTCAACAAACTTACGAATGTGAAACTCGAGTTTAAGTTGCCAAACACAACCAGTGCCCTCTAGCTCATGTACCAGGGAATCATTAAAGCCATGAAGTTGAACTTCGCCAATCGATGGGTGGCAAGCATGGTGAGGGACCTTGACCTCGTGCAGGACATCAAAAAGTGGGATGTATTCACAACGATGCATGAAAATGCAAGGGCTTGGAATCGCATCAGCACAGATACAATTCGCAACTGCTTCCGTCATGCCCACTTCAATTGTTGGTGAAGCTCCCTTGCTTGCTATTCTGACCACAGCGAATGTTGAGGAAGACATCGACGAACCCGGCGTGATGGACGTGTGTGACGCTGAGCCCCATCCTGGCCCGTTGGCCAATCTCCAGCTTGGTGCTGCTTATGTAGATCCATGCAATGAGGCTACATGGAAGAGGCTTGTCCCAGACTGTATGTACGAGGAGTTTGTGTGTGTAGATGACGACGTGGCAGTCTGGGGCGAACGCTACGATGAAGACTTTGTAACTCAAACCAATTAGTCGTATGAGGGAGAGAGTGAGGAAGAGCCAACAAGGCCGAAGCCTTCCAGGAAGGCGTGCCTAAATGCCCTACCTGTGCTGGAGGAACTGTTTGTTACTGACCCAGACCCTCAAACAAACGTTAAAGACAGTTTAGAATCCCTCCAACGCTATGCAGTGCAGAGAATGTGCAAACAAAAGCAGGCCACAATACGAGATTAAAAAAAAAAAATTACATTGAGAATAACAAACGGTTGAACAGTGACAGTCTTTTTTTACACTGCACTAAGATTGTGTGTTATATTTGTGCTTTAAAAAATAAACAACTTCAGTTACCAACTTCGTGAGTGAAAGAAGTGTGTTTAACGGCCCTTTAACAACGATGTCTTAAGGGCGCGATCTACCGCAATTTTCATCACCAATTGTTATATTTTTTATTTGAACCAGGTATTTTTTTTCTTATTTAAGACACAAAATATGACTAAATTTCGCTATTATAAAATTTTTTTATCTCTCATAGTTTTCGCGTAATGGCTTGTTAAAGTCATATTTTGCATGTTTTAACGACCACACTAAAACCAACTGATATACCAAACTCAAAAAAATCACAGCGGATAAATACATTGCAGGCTACAATGACATGCTCATAAAAGTAAATAATAAAAATTATTTGAATTAAAAAAAAATGCTAAAATACAAAATTTAAATTTAAAAAAATTAATAATTTTTTTAAAAATACAAATAATTTTTTTCTTTAATTTTATGAGCATTTCATTGTAGCCTGCAATGTCTTTATCCAATGTGAATTTTTTGAGTTTGGTATATCAGTTGGTTTTAGTGTAGTCGTTAAAACGGAAACATGCAAAATATGACTTTAACAAGCCATTATGCAAAAAATATGAGAGATAAAAAAATTTTATAAGAGCCAAATTTAGTCACATTTTGTGTCTAAAATAAGAAAAAAAATGTCTGGTACAAATAAAAAATAAAATAATGATGATGAAAATTGCAGTAGACGGTGCCCTTAAGAGTTGATAGGGATGAAATGAGGTGGAAAGATAACACAACATGAATGCCTGAGCCAGGATTGGAACCTGGACCCCTCGCACCGCAGACCGGCACCTTACCTACTGAGCTACGGTGGTCTGCAACCAATGTGTGATACTGTGTTTATAGTACGTAGATGTTTTTCACTGCCACGAACTGGCTTATGAACTGTACCAGCTTAAAACAGATGTCACGGAAATATATCACGTGATTGTACACATTTAAAATTTCTCTCATGTGTTTATAATGTAATTTGTAAAACAGAAACAGCGTACAGTGCGTAGGAAACGTCCTTTCCCCTCATCTTTAATTACCGTAAATGAATTCTCAAAACATGCCAGCTTAATGCGGATATTACAGAAAACCCCGAGAAACAATGTGGTTTAAAATGGAACTGCCAAAACAAGCCTTCGCTTAAAGCAGACATCACTAAACAAACTGTGGTCTTTCACATAAGCGGACTTCACTACAGAGCAGCAGTAACATCTGATAGTAAGCGCACATACACTTCTCTGCATTTATTAATTTTCTATACTACATGTGTTTAAGGGTCATAATTAACTGTTTACTGTTTGTGCTCAATATGTGACTGTTGCACGTGCGTTTGTATGTGAGACAGGTCAACCAAAACAATGTTAATTACCTATTGTAAACATCGCGAGACGGTGCGAGGCGAGCGTCGTAGCACTATTGAATATAAGTTTATTTTCAAAATTAAAATATTACTTAACAAGTTGAAGTCTTATGAATAGAAATATACATGCCCCGAGGCCTATTAATATCTCTTACCACTTCAGAAAACGTAAACATAGCAAGACGGCGCGCGGCAAACGTCTTAGCACTACTGAATATTTTTTTTTGCCAAAATCATAAAGCTTATTAACAAAATGAAAATATTACTTAACAAGTTGAAGTCTTATGAATAGAAATATACATGCCCCGAGGCCTATTATAATCGCTTACCTACTCAGAAAATGTAAGCACCATAATTTCGCTTGGTTAAATGGCTTGCTGCTCATGCTTTTCTCATTTTTGGAAAATAAGGGAGGGTATTATAGTCTTGTCTGGTAACAAATTCTTAAGAAAAATTGGCCTTTTTTTATTAAAACCTTACTTTGTTTTTAAAAACATGTCAATTATGAGAATTACAGCCATACACGAACTTGGAGAAAAAAAGACTTTAACAAAAAATTATGTTTTTAAGTGATTAAAATTGGGAATTTTGGCAACTACGACGACGCAACTATGACAAATTTCTCGAAAACCGTCGCATGTCGTAATTGCGAGGCTCTAGTGTATAACCAAAGATGGTTTGGATTCAACTACATTAACTGAAATACCTACTTATTATGAAAAAGTAGCCAACAGAAAATTTAAAGACAACAGTATATGTAGCAGATTATTGCATCAGCCAACATATTTAAATCACTGCATAGAAAAATCTTACCAGCTTTATCACAGAAAATTTGAGATACAAAGTTTATACTGTAAATACATACATATGAAGAAATGTAATGCAAATAACATGGCAAGTAATTTTTGTACACCATAGCATTTAATCACTACAGTACATTTTTACAATGCAAAATTATTTACGTATTATTTATTACGTATGTACTTTTCATAACTAATATATTCAGCTCTACCTGATATTCGGAATGTCTAGGTTCAGACTAGCAGGACTCAACTTTAATATGTAAGTAATTTAAGTAAGAAAAAAAATTGCTACTAAATTTTTAAAATATGTATTGACATATTGTATGTTTTTTCATAGGAAAATTGTATTAAACAAGCTGACATAAACTTATAACAGTCAAACTACAGTATCAACTAATGTAAATAAATTATCAAAATATATAATTTCTCTCTTCTTACCATAATGCAGAATCAGTTAACATGAATGAGAAGGGAGACGGTTGTGGAGCCAGCAGTACGCCACACTTCCCCGATAGGAATTCACTTCTGAACAAGGTAACATATTAAACAGGCACAGCAGAACGGTTGTAATAAACAAATGTGTGATAGCTTGTCACGCGAGCAGGAATATAGACAGCAAAGAGGTGAATATCGTTGAACGGTAGCAGCCAGTTTACCATACCTACACTGCCATGAAAGGGCAGATATGGGAGGAATGGATGAAACTATCAAGCCTATTGCCTCATGCCTTGCAGAAGGGCTGCACAAACTGTGATTCCTTGTGGCAAGTCGCTCAGTTACGAACCGGGATGTCTGCAAGCACAGGAGCTAGAGAATTCACAAAATTGTGTGGTTGGGGCTTTCAAGTACTTTATTTTCCACCTTTTGAGACAGTATTTTGAATTTTGATGATGCCGTGAGGGCATGTACCGTATTTACCCTTGTATAATGCGCACTTTTATACCAAAACAACTGATAAAATTCAGAGGTGCGCACTATAGACGGAAAATAAAAAAAATAGCTGCCTCGAGAAAAAAAACGGGTGGAGAGAGAAGGCTGAATTGTAAACTGGCGGGTGTCAAGTGTGGGCGGCAGAGAGAGAATGTTTACCGCCTGGTTCCATCATTACTAAACTTCTTTTTTCTTTTTCTGTACCCCCTCCACATCTATTTTCTGCTGTAACTGTCGCTGCTAAAACCCATTTTTTTTTGTTTACCGTGGCAGGAAAGTTCATGGGTGGGTGGAAGCAGTATGAGAGGTTAATTTTGACGTCTCGTGATAACCATCTTTCCAAGGAAAGGAAGGAAAGGAATAAAAAAGGACGACACTTCTTTTTTTTTCCCACCTCCGGGAGAAGGAAAGCAAGAGAGGGTGGTGGTAGGGGCTCTACAGTCCTCTGCTTGAAGCAACACCCCTGTCGCATTCCTGAGCATTTCTTTCTTCTCAGTGCAAGTCCGGACAGTAAATAAAAAAGGCAAGCTTGTTCTGCTGTCATGGCACATTATCTCGTTTTAATGGTGGGTCGGGGGGGGGGAAGGCATGCTGGAAGCAGCCGACAGGACACAGCACAGGAAGAGGGGGAAGGAACACGTGAGCCTGCTAGCCACCTTGGCAGGCTATCTATATATAGCTGCGGACATGACAAGGCCCCCCCCCCCCTCTGCCATCGTTCTCCCTCGTTCACCCTCATTCTCTCCTCCCGTCACACTCTAGCCACTATGAGTCATTTTCCTTCTCTCTTTTCTTTGTTAGCCACGTTTCCTTCCCTCCTCCTCCCCCACCATAGCAAAATCCATTGTAGCCTCCCTCGTGCTGCTTCAAGATTTTTTACTCCCATGATTTTTTACATTCTAGCAAGACACATAAATGTTTTTCCCTGGAACTTGTTGCAAAAATTGTGGTGGGCAATATACATGAGGGCGCACTATACACGAGTATATACAGTAGTTGTGGTGCACCGTTGGTGCCTAGGACACAGTGGCACCTGTGGCACACAGTGGCGGATTTAAGAACGAACAGTGCTACAGCTATTTTACTCAATGCTACACTTGCTGGCTCGAGCGGTTCTCTTTGGTTTATCGTTTTTCGCTTGTTTTATCTAGTTCCTCCTCCCCAATCCTTCTGGCGCATGCGCTGCGACAAACCATGGCCAGGTGATTCGCTGTGTCTTGTGGCTGGGCCTACTTCTGTGGTTCTGTTCAGAGTCGAACGTCCCTTAAGCTTCCCTGTGAGTACACAGCTCCTAGTCTGGTTTGATGGGAACTTGCCTCCCGCAGAGCTCAAAGGCGACTGTCTCCATGTATGTAGTGTATTAGGATAGTTTGTAAGTTTTTCTAAATTACGTTTTGGCACCCCTTAGAGGAAATATCTGTTCCGGCTTTAATATTGTAGATTTTGTTAATTATTGCTTACTTGCTTGTATGATGTTTATTTCTTGATTCATGTTGCCAAAATGTTAGATGCAGTTGACGTTTGCTGCATGATGGACACTTTAACAATGGTGAAATTTGAACATTAATAATATTCCCTTTAGGAATTATATTGATGAATCTTATATAATTGAGTTACCTAATTAGAAGTCCTTGAGAGCAAGTATTCTAGTTGGAGCCATGGACGAGACATGTTTTGTGAATTTACTAGTTATTCACCTCCAGTCTTTCAGACAGGCATTCGTTAAGTAATAAAGAAACCACATGAATTGAGATTTGTAACCTATTGATGAATTTTTGTGTCGTAGGAAGGGATCTTTTCCAACAATGTCTTACTGTAAATATTGAGTATTCAATAATAAAGATTGGCGTGTTTGTTTAGTCAATCAAGGACGTCAATTCAAATGTATTTATGTTTTAAAGTGATCAAGTTTATAAATAAATGTCTGACAATCCTAGTATTACATATCATGATTAGTGGCGTAATGTTTTATGATGTGTTTGGTGGTTGCTCTTGGGGAGGTTAATGAGAGAAAAATATAAACCTATGAATTCAGTTTGTATTGCAATTGTGCATTACCAATGTAATTGGGCTTTGTGTAAATCACCAACACCTAATTATTGGAGGGTAAGGTTAAGTGAATACAATTAATCTTGTCCTATTCCTTTTGTAATATGTTTTGAACTATAATATGTGCGAATTGTCAGCTAATATGCAATGTAAATTTTAATGATTTGAATAATGTGTAAACCCTATTTATTCATTTGATCTCTTAAAGTTTGAGCTTTTGAATGATATTAAAAGAACTATATTTTTGTCCCTACTTAATATCACAGCTAGAGGTACAATGGTGTAGCTGAGATGGGACAAACCTGTTATCAGTAGGCTGGAGAGGGTTACAGGCAACAGCAGCTTGGGTGAGTGACAAAGTTTTATTTCAATGTAATTGTTATTTCGAATTTGAGCATTATATCAGTCCTTCAGTCTTTCTTTTAGAAAAGTGATATGTACACTAGACTAGGAGCTTTTCTCAGAGGTAGTAGTTCCAGAGACAGATGACATTATTGCCAGTAGTGCATCTCAATAACCTGGGGAAGAACTTGACAAGGCTGAGTTGGAATATGAGTACAGTCAACTCTCAACTATACGACCCCGGGAACAACGACCCTCTCGAAGTAAAGACCCTTTTTCCAGGAACCTTGGGGAAAAAAAAAAAAAAAAAAAAAAAAAAAAAAGCTTTAAAAATTTTAGTTCAAAGAATATAGCAGAAAAAAGCGTTACATTATTTTATTATGGCCGAAAATGGTTGCAGTTGTTTCTCGAAAACTGTACTGCTGCACACGGCGTGTTTGTTCTAAAAATATACGTTGCTATTCCTTCCTTCCGCGCGACGCGATGGCCAGCCAGCCGGCCCGAACGGCCCTTCCCATCCTACGGGAAGTCAGCGATGCACACGCCTCTTTCCCACCACCGGTCAACCACTCCAATAGTTTGCTCACCTCTTCTTCGTCATGTGCGTTTTTGCCACCGATTTCTCATGCCCTTAGACACGGTAGGCTGTCTTTGTGCTTGTGATATTATGATTATACTTTGTGTTTATTTAAGCTTCATCATGTTCCATTTTGTTAACTAAATGCTACTAAATATAATTACCATCATGATGCACATTGGAGAAGTGTGTAAAAAACTCGTGCACAGAGTAGATTCATTATGCAAATAGATTATTTTCACATGACCGGCAGAGCTAGAGAAGCAAAAGATTAAACTGAAAAACAACGGGAGTAACGTTATCTTCACGTCCCATCTGCTGAGCGAGCATCAGGAGCTGTGACTAGGTAGTGGTCAAAAGTGGCACAAGTGGCATAGGTTAGACATGCTGTGTATGTTGGTTTTTGAACCAACCAGTTTCCAGATGCTTGTGTGTGTGGTTGCTCGCTGCCAAAACAAGGTCCCAGGACGCAAACAGCTTTCTCAAAACGTACGTTTGGGCCTAATATGTCAAAGAAAAGTCTTAGATGTCAACCATGTGCCTATTGAAATAAATTACTATTTCCCTCTACAATATTGCGATAGTACATTGTAAATAGTTTAGAAACACCGACATTGCTAGCACTTAATTTACGTTGCCAACGATAGTCATGTTTCATTATCATGAATTCAAGCTTGATGTTGAGCTACAGGAAGGTTGTATATGCACGTCCGAGTATCATTTATTCAAAATACACGCCATTTTATTGAAAATTATTACTACTTCAATAAACTTTACTGCGGCTTCTTGCAAATAACTTCCAAAAACGGTTGTTGTGGGCGTAAGAATCTATAATGCCGGTGACAATTTGCTTAATTTTGAGCCAAAGAAAGGTCATACATCCGCTTCCAAAGTATCTATTAATTCAAAATACTTCACTCTACTGAAAAATATTTTAATTCAATAAACTTTATTGCGGCATTCTTGAAAACATCCCAAAATGGACGTTGTGGGCGCAAGAATTTACGTTATCAGCAACGTTTATGATTTATATTGAAGTAAACAAAGGTCGCAGATCCACTTCACTGGCACATTTAAAAAAATAATGTGTTTGCTTTTCAAAATAAATGTGCATAATTTTGTAAAAGCACATGATTTTTGCTCCAAAGACGAGTGCACGCCGATTCAATAATAAAAAAAGGTAAATGCCGACATTTTAGAAGTCGGGGATCGCCGAAAATTTTTAAAAATTCTAATAACGACCCCTCCGAAATAACGACTCTATTCCCGGGAACCGTGAAGGGTCATTAAATCGGGAATTGACTGTACTTTGAGGGATGGGCAACATACCATCGCCCAAGTCCTACTGTTGAAGCTGCACATAAGGGGTTGTTTTGGTTGAGTGGTTGTCAACCATGTTGCAGCTGCACAAGATGTTTGCCTCAGAGATTCTGTACGTTTCCCTAGAGAGCCTACCTTTGAAGCTGATAGTTTTTAAGAGTTAAAGATTATTCAGATGAAAACATACACTTCCACAAATGTAACGTAAAAGTCACATTAAATGTATAACCAGGAAAATAATTGTGTTTACCTGTAAAGCTTCGTGAATCGTCAGCTTTGGTGTCTGGATTCTTTAGATGTTTGTAGTCTAACTTATCATGGGTAGTATTCTTTGCAGTGAAATTGTATTTGTAGGTGCCATCTTCGTAAATGTCCTTGGCAGCGTGAGGCTCCGTACCTCCATATATCAGCAAATCCATAAGCATTGACAAAGAGCAGTCATAGATGTAGATTGGCAAAGTAAGAGAACCCAATCTATGCTTACATTGATGTTCCCGACCGAGTCTACATTTCCCTATTTCATTTCCTCGAACAGGCACTTCTCCAGCGAGAGAAAGTCGATCACTCAGATTCACGTCATTTTGGTCAGCATTCTGTGTTTTTGAAATACAGCTCTCTCTGCTGTTTGCAGTCGTCAAGAGTGGGCGGAAATGTTTCAGCTTAGAATCCATAGAACTAGTTCGCATGCGGTTCAAGTCCACTCGGAACTGAGCTTCTAGCGGGACACTGCTCCTTATCACAGTGTCCCAAGAGCTGGCCCGCACACGGAACGGGAGTTCAGTAGACCGGTCACGAGACCAATTCTGCACAAGTTCTGCACTGGATGCTGGGCCAACCTGTGCTCGACACGGGCTTCTTTGTAAAGATGCACGTGCACACAAATCAGCTATTATTTGGTCGCTCATGCTAGTTTCTGCAGATCTGCTGAGACCATTGTTATCCATCAGCAAGCGAACAGAGAGTGGATACTTCCCACTAAGAGAATCTCTGGTGATCATCAGTTGCTTAAGGTCAAGATAACTGGCTGGGACGAATGTCAGCATGACGTGGGTTATGCTGACTCCTTTCAAGAAGCACCTCCACTTTGGACACAAACCACAATCCGTTATCTTGAAAGAAGCAGATGACTGTGATGCAGTGCTATGGTCTGAAACAGCACAGAATACTGTGTTACACCATAGAGTAGTCACTTCAACAATGTACTGTACATTAAAAAAATACAGCAATGAGACCCACATACCAATTTACTTTGTTCAAAATGTACCACAAAATTGATCACAGTTCACTGCATACTGTGTACATATTCTGATGATAACATCTCATTTACGTATTGTCTTCATCTTTGTGACTACAGCCAACAAATATTTACCTGCATCACAAACACCTATAATTTGTAAAATCTTTAACTGTCAAAAGTAAACCTACTGGGAGAAGTTGAAGAAGAAAAAATTACTGTGCAATTTACATTTTGATATAAGTATTTTACTGACTTGAGAGCTGCTGCTGTCAAGATATTATATCTCTCGCCTTCCACCTAGGTGATCTAGGCTCAATCCCTGGTGGCCCCAAGCCCATATTCTTTACATGAGGGAAACATGGCAGATGTTGCCCATGGTCAAGGTTTTTTTTTGGGGGGAAATCCTGTTTCCCCACCTCTCTCATTCTTTTGGTATTACACACTCATCTCATCTCACATCATCCATTTCATAGACTAAAGGGCGAAAAGTCCGGTCTCACATGTCGAGTAGCCGACCCACCCTACCCTTCCTCCTGGCCTTCTCCCACCCATATTGTAGGCCTACCATAAGGTGAGAAACATGCAGATCATTTTCACTTTACTGACTGCCTTTTATGGATTTCAGAAAGGAGAGAATTTAGAGAAAATTAAAGAGAAACTGCTCTAAAGTAAACCAATTAATTTTAATGAACTTCTAAAGCCAGATTCCCTGAATGACTATGGTTATAACAGTACAACAAACTATTAACAGGAAACAGTATACCAGTTAAGAGTTTAATAAGCACTGTTTACATTCATTATAAAGAATCTTGAGTCACAAAGATACACACCTACAAAATTTTAATTTGTATACACTATTGTCAAGTTTAAAATTGTGTCTGTTGTTAATATGGCTTGTCGGGTTGTGGAAACATTCTTTACACAATAACAACTTCAACAAATCAGTAGTTTCATTTTATATTCTGTAAGAAAAAAATACTTTTTGATAACCTAACTAAAATTCTTGTGTTCAAAAATATTTACGAGTTATAGAAGGATTGTTAAGGCTAATAAGAGAGAAAACCTTAGCCTGCATATGCACTTGCCACTTAATCACCGATGGTTTTTAATACATTTATACTTTGAAGAAAAAAGAAAATGTATAGTAGTATTTGACTACTGCTTCTAATCTTCAAATTCGGCACTAAAAATTAATGTACATTTTTAAATTTATGTCATAACACAAAAACATTACAACAGTGCACAGATTCCATTCAACTTTTGTTAAGAAGTAAACTACTGTACTTGCCGGCATATAGGACGACTCCACATATAAGACCATTCATGGTTTTGAAGGTACAAAATCTTGAAAAAAAAAAAAAAAAAAAAAAAAAAAGTAAATTACTAATTTTGAAATTCTCGACAGAAAAATATTTTTTTCCTTCCCCAGAAACATTAAAAAATTAGTTTAAATAATTTCATTCTATTTATTACTGTCATATAAACATCATGGCAGACACACAAATGAACAACATTGGCTACTACTGCCCTCCGGGCACCCAAGAGCCAAGGAAACGCACGGCGGCGGCCTGCGATGATATAAGTTGCCGGCAGCTGTGCGTGACTTGGCAACGCCGGACTGAGGCACGTCACGCGCTACATAGCAACACCGGGCTACAACAGCTGCTTGCAAGGTCATTGCATTCCTGTGTGCTGTTGTCGCCTGCCAGCCTAGCATTAGACAGTAGACACATGAATGTGTGGTACGGTACCTAGATCCACATTTTCTCTGCCCGAGAGTTTTGTGCCAGCGAAACAAATGATCTAAGCATGTGGACCTAGATCCTCGTTTTCTCCGCCCAAGAGTTGTGGGCTGGCAAGACAAAGGATCTAAGCACGCACTCCAACTGCATTGATCGCCGCTTCGCTGCGAGGAAGTATGCTTTGTTATGAAAAACGCTCATCAAAATTTTATACTGTAATTTTTATTTTAAAAAACGGGGCACTCATTTTTATTTATCACGAAAAATGCAATTCCTTGAAACATCATACAACTCCACAGCTTACAGCTTAGCTTTCAAACGATTTTTAGGTTACCAAAAATTTTTGCACCTTCATATAAGACGAGTAGCAATTTTTGAAGGCCAAAAATATGTAAAAAATAGTTGTCTTATATGCCGGCCAAATACGGTATCAAAACAAATTTTCAGTTTTAGTTTTATTTACCCGAAAATTCAGATGTTTATCATTTTCATTTCATTGCTAAAATGATCTATTCACACAACCTTGTCGTCGTAACAGGCCAGGGGCCAGGTACGTTAACGCCCAGTCTCGATGTATGTGTGTATTCTCTGAGTGCTCCCGGCGTCCAGCAGTGCAGTGCAACGCTGGTGTTTGTGCAGTCAGTGTTTGCTTGCCGGAGTTGGCAAAGACGAGTCAGTGCAAAAATAGCCACAAGGCTGGTACAATTGGGATCAAGGCATGTAATTAACAAGGGTGCTACGTTATGTTTTTTTTTTCTTTCTTTCTTTCTTTCTTTCTTTCTTTCTTTCTTCTTCTTCTTCTTCACTGTTAAGTGCTGTCACTTCACACTTTTGCTTTGTTTAAACACACATACGTAAAGCTCTACTAATATTTAACACTTTTAATTTTTGATCTACGAATTATTCACTCAGTTTTCACGACCAGATAATTTTGTATTTATTTAAAATACGTTACCGAACATTGGCCTGCGGCGAGTCATGTATCCTTCCACCTAGGCGTGGGCACCTGGCTTACCGCAGCGCTCGCCTCCCCCCCAGTTGTAAGACATGCGGCCGAGAGTATAGACGCACTGCGGAACCATCATCTATCTATCTCTACTTTGGTTACTTCTGTTTGTTAACTCCTCTACATCGCTTTCGTCTTTATTCCGCAGTATACTCTCGTACATATATTTCTACGTCTTAAAGTTTTCGACGCATATTTTTACAACCCGGCGCCTGCCTCCGTGGACCCCGGCAAATGTACGGTACTGGCTGCCTCCAGACAGACTATCCAGTAACATCATTGTTTTGTTTTTACATAACCACTATCTACAATAGTGTCTTATTCAGGGCTTAATCTTGTAACATATTATTTAAATGCTATATTTTTGTGTTCAGCGTAATTTTGTGAGTGCTACGTAACGTGACCACATGCATGTGTGTTGGAAAATAAACATGTGGTCAAACTAACCTCCAAGTCTTCTCAACTTATTTTTTACTTGAATAGGAGCTGGCTTTCGTGTAGCCCTAGTGTGTGTGTGTGTGTGTGCGGGGCATCCCAAAAGAGCCAGCGTAATGTAATGTTTTTTCAGGTACTTCCCGGTCTCCCTTTCAAGTCACCAGTTTAAATAATGCCAGGCAGAGAGAGAGGGCATACAGGCATGAACGGAGCACGGCCAATTCCGAGTCTCATGTTGCTGGTTACATACTTACTCGAGTGACGCCCACTTTGAATTCAGCATTGTCGTCGACACCTACCATTCTCCACGACTTACAGTATCGCCGCCACACAACTTCACCCCCCTCCCTCTCTTCCCCAGATGGCGACAACCTTAACGGCTTATAAATTTTCACACAACATGTTACAAAATTACTCAGGAAAACAAGAAAACGTAAAACTTCAAATAGGTTTACCATGTCTGTTGTCATCATGCAGAAATGGAATTGGCAGCTGGTAACGGGCACCTTCACGCTCCCGCCCTCTTAGTAGCTGCACGAAGGCCATGGAGTTGTGTGGTGACAGAGAGAGCTCCCGGTCATGTAGTTTCTTCAGGTGCTGGTACATCATATCCATGAGGAGCACGTTGGGCGAAGAGTCCCCAGTGTCGATACTGTCACTACTCACATCCAGAGTGCATACACCCAGATCTGTAGGGGCAAGAAACAGGAAGTCTACTTTTGAACTGCTTAAAACAATTAGCATTGTTAACACAACTAAAAATTTTTCTCAAAACGTTTTTAAAACAGGTGCTAAACCAAAATAGGTATACCATCTCACCCCTCCGTGCACCAAGTTGCAAGGAAGAAGGGGTGTAGAAACTGGCTGACCACAACCAATGACCATAAAGAGCTCATCTGTTCAATACAATCTTTACACTTCAATGTTTGGTTTAGTTTCTCTTGAAAAAAAATAAACATAAAAAAAGTGGTACATTGAATAAGTATAAATTAATAAAAAAATTATTTCATACCTTTGGCAAAAATATGTAATTTTAGATAAATATTTTGTATAAGAAATACCTGTGCAGCATATTTCTAGAAAATAGGTTAACATTTGATAAACAAGCCACTATTTATAATGCAATGAATAACAAATGTACCCTGAAACAGTTGTCAGAATGTGAAATACAGACAGATCCTCTTTTCAATGTAAAAATTACTTGACACAATTAGAAAAGTATCAGATAATAACTACACATTCAAGGGTAAGCATTAGTCGTATGAACAAATTTAAAAACAATTAAATCTCGTAAAATGTCACATCAATATCTTCACATCCATAATAGTTACCAGGAAATTTTCTCAGGCTAGTATGTTATGTGCAAGGTTAAACTAACTGCAGATGTTGTTGTTGAGGGTCATAAGGATGAGAGATTGAATGCACAATGCTCCCTGCTCCCAGTACTTATATTTGGTATTTTTGAAGAGGCTCTGTGTAATTAAAATACGTTAGTGGCAGGGCACATGTAGCGAGCCGGGCTAGCTGAAAATCATGAACCATTTGTTGACTACCACAGCGAGCATAACCTCAGCCCCAGATGCCTTCGCTTCCAGCCAGAGTGGATTCTGCTCCATCTTTTGTACGTACACAATGGCTGAGTGGAGAGGAACATGGAGGCATGAGTGGATGGCCAACCCACCACCTCTTGTGCAAGCATGCTGGTGCCTCATAACTTCTATGGCTTCTCGTATTGTCCTTGTCTTGTAGTTATTGATGTTGGGTATGGTGTGATACCGGTTAAAATCTACTCCATGTTTAGTAATGGATGAATGCTCGGCTAATGCTTAACTGTAGTTTCCATGTTTGTAATCGTAAATATGTTTCTTAATTTGGTAACTATTCTCCTTCCTGTTCGTCCTATTTATACCAAGCCATACAAAAATGAAATTTTATATACGCCAGTTAGTTGTTAGGCTGGAGTTTTGTCTTTCACAGAAGGCAGGATGTCTTACAATTTCGTTGATGGTTTTGTATAGTACCTATATACAGGGTTCCCATTCCTTGCTGTTTTATTCGGTTTCTCTGAAACGGTTAAGAAAAGGGCATATGTCTATTAGAAACATTTTGTTCAGAATCACCAGTACTATCACCCCTCAAAGCATGTACCTTTCCTCCCGACTCAACCTGTATTATGTGTTTTACCAACAGTCTACTTATGCGGTCAGATGCTCCTAGAACATGTGCTAGAAGAGCAATGTTTTTGAATTATTATTGTTTATTCATTGCTGGTTGTTTGTTTACATTATGTCGCAGGTACAAGTATTTACCAGACATGTGTGCTGACCCTGATTTGTGCTCAGACTGGCTGCACTGTCTTCATCTCTGTCCTTGGTTGACGTGGTGATGTCAGAAGATACCAGAAACAAACATAACCAATACACTGATACCGCAACACCCCTTCCCTCTTAAAAAAGTAACAACAAAACAAATTAAAATGTAACATTAAAACTGTCATCAAGATAAAACTTCATTTTGAAATGAGTTCAGCTGTTTACAGTTTACAATACGAAATTTTTTCATCAGCAGCATTGCACTCATTAATATTGTTGTGGAGGTTTGGATATCCGTCCAGATTCTGTAATAGTAGGCACTACCAGTAACTGGTCTGCTTGACATTCCTTGATGACCCATTGGATGAGGATAGACTGGAAATCCACTTAATGGTGATGACTGGTGTGAAGGGGTTCCAGTCGACGAAGGTTCCGACTTGTCTTCCAGAATTACAGGTGCCCTTACGTTATAATGCACAACCTTACTCCTGGCTGAAGAAGGTCAGGTTGGGACTGGGTAATCCTCCACAGCCACTGAAGGATGCTGTTCCTGATGGTCCAAACTTACATGAGTCTTAACTGCATCAACTAGAGTCTGTCCACGACCACATACTAGGACCATGTCAACAACCGGTTATTGTAGCCACTGTGGCAGATCCAAAACACCACCCTTACTCAAAGGACACTGTAAGTTGTCGTCAGAAACAGGTTCAGGAACGTCCTCCAAAAGAACCTGGACACACATCATCTGCCTAAATGTTTCTAAATATGGCACCATTATCCATCTTAATGTGATTAAAGTTAGAATCATGTTATAAAATTTCTTAAGGGACCAGGAAAATTTAGACTTAATAAATGGGAAAACTTTATAACAGGGTAATTTTCTATTGAAAAACATGCCTGTGGACCAAGAGAAGGTAGCTTTATAGGCAAGAAAATGTTATAAGTGGGGATGTTATAACAGAGTTCCACTGAAGACAAACACCTGAGTGTCCATGTATCACTACTGGTAACAAAACAGACAATACTAAACTATGTTTTAATTTCCAGACCAGTTCACCTACACTTTGGAGAAATTGAAGGTGCACTGTAGCATTTCGCTATCAGAAATAGTACTTTAGTAATTTTGTAATTAGTATTTTGATTTTTTTTGTGAGAAACAAGGACATTAATTTTCTGTAATTTTTTTAATTAATTATTTTTTTATAGATGTAATTATAGGTACCCAGTAGGGTTAGTTAGGAAATGCCCCTGGTAGAGTAGGTATAGGTGAGTTTAGTTTTGTAACCAGGTAGGCTAGACTCCCATCCATTTATTTACTTATTATTTATTTATGTGATTTTTTTGCATGTTTTAGTTTTTTTATGTATGGTAGTATTTTTAAGAATTTCCATTGTTTCTTTAATTTACCGTTAATTTGTTTATAAGTCTCCAACCCAGACTACAGTTTTTGTAACAGTTGTGAAGGCTTTTGAACTAGCCGCGAGCAACAGGTGGAGATTAGATAAATTTCAACCACCGAGGCGATAGGCTGCCAAGTTAAAGTACAATTTCATCATTTTTTTTTTTTCCAGTGCCAAGATAGTAATTGATGTTGTTACCATGAAACTTACAATTATTGGAAGCTGTGTAAGTTTTATTTCATAACAAACACCGTCAGTTCAATGGTTATTACTTGCCTTTTGTGCGCAAGATCAAGATGTAAAAAGTCGCCGCCATTTTATAGCCTGTCGAACATCTTGCAGTAGCTGGTTTACTACTCTCCCGAAATTATTAGAAGACAAAAAATATATATATATATATAAGGTTGTATTTTCCTTAATATCCTTCACTCCCCATCATTTTAGTAAAGTAAGTTGTTTTGGTACAAATTTTATTCATTATTATTTTTTGACTTAACTAAACAACCAAATGGTCCAGTTTTTTTTATATCTGATCTACTGTTAACAACCTGAGTTAGCCGAGGAAAGAAAAGAAATAAATTAAGATTAAATTAAATTAAAAGATGTACGGTAAATTATTGGAAAACAGAGTGTATGTGAGGAACTTTTATTTGTGAGAGTAATCTAATTAACAGTACATTTGAACCCTTCCAAATTTCTAATTTTTGGCCGTTTTACTCAATTTAATAAATAACAAACTTTTAATTAACATATTTTTTTATTCCACCTGCAGCACCAAGAACAACGTTTGGCACATTAAATAAATTAAACTATTTGTTCGGATGTGGAGATAAACAGTAGCTGATTACATAAGTTACATATTTTCTATTTTTGGTACCCTGAGAGGAAATATTTTCAGTTTTACAGCACCCTACAGTTCTCACTCAATGTCATTATTTTCTAATGCTGTTTTATTAAAGAAGTATATTATTAAAGGTTATTTATTATATCAACTGTAGGTTTTTTTCTTTTAATGGTATTGGACTGTTAAACTTTGCATCACTTATAAGTTTTGTTATTGTTTTGTATCTTTCTTGCTCACACCTACACTCCCTACAACACATACCTATTATTATAGCATATATATTACATCACAGGAAGATTACAGCACTTCTTTTACAATCAGATTCAGGGTGCAACTGAGTAAAGTGAGTTCGGAACACTCTTCCCATCGCCTCTGCAGGAGTCCAACCAGTAGACAGTGAATGATGTTTTCGCAATGCCCGTAGAGTTCGGGCAACCCTGACATGAATGTCTGTCTCTTCTAACTTTAACATCAGTTTGTTGACAGTTTGTACAGTCCTTTCTGCTAGGCTATTGGATGAAGGTGGTGTATATAAATGTTGTATTACATTTCTTCTAAGAAATTCTTTAAATTCTTCAGAAGTAAACTGACGCCCATTATCAGTAACTATCACTACAGGCTTACCATAGTCTGCTACAATGTAACACATATGTGTAACAAGAGTAGGTGCAGTCAGATTTTTCATCAATCTCACAACTGGCCATTTAGAATAAGCATCAATTGCAATTAACAGATAATGTCCAAGAAATGGTCCTGCATAATCAAGAGGTACTCTTTCCCAAGCGGTCTCGGTTCGCGGCCATGGACAAACAACAGAACATAGAGGTGCATTTGCCACTGATTGGCAACCTTGGCATAATTTCACCTTATTGGTGATATCAGTGTCAATATTTGGCCACCAAACTATACTTTTAGCAATTGCCTTACTATAATTCTCACCTTGGTGTGTTGCATGAATTAAATTCAACACACTATCTTGTAATGCTGATAGAGTAACTACTCGCTCGAGCCAAACTATACAATCTGTGTGCAACGACAAAGCTGCTCGCTTATAATAATAAGGCAGTAATTAATTTTGCACCTTATCTGGCCAGCGAAAATGTATATAACTGTTTACTTTACTAAGTATTTTATCACTATCCGTAACCTTAGCAATGTCACTTGGTGACAATAAACGTACATCCCTAGCTTCAAGTAGATACATACCAGCTGGGTTTGGCAAACCGTCACTGGAATTTGGTTGAGGTTGTCTACTTAAACAGTCTGCAAAACCCAATCCTTCAAATCCTGCACCGTGCAATCATCCAACATTTCAATTAACAGAAAACTGTTTTTGATCATCTGTATTTTGATCTTTTGAATCAAGCCAGAACTGAAATCTCTCGAAATGTTCTCCGTCCTTGGTTGACAAAGTGACGTCAGAAGATACCAGATACCAACATAACCAATACACTGGGTACTCAACAGTTTATGACCTGTTTTATTTATTTCTCCTTGTATTTAGCTTCAGCCCGGCAAGTGCGACAATGAATGTGTTCACTGAAATACACAGCAAAACATCTCTTACTACTACAATAAAGACATGGCTCTAGCCCAGAAGACAAGTTAGTCTAGTATTTTCAGTACTAAAAAACACTCAAATATATTATCTTACACATATTTTCTTACACTTTTTTGCGTAGCAATACTTTTCTTTACTCAATGCAGAAAAAGGTTTTTGTCGGAAAGTGATACTGTAACATTAAAAATGGCTGATTGCTATCAAATATAATTTAACAAGTATAACCCAATCCTTGCTCATGAAACTGCTTTAAGACATGTAAGGCAGGTAGCGTCCTCAAAACTGCTAACAGCATTATAGGCATATATCTCAATTGTAGCGATCGACAGAACCTGGTCACGTGAATAATAAAAACCTACCTTGACTCAAGCTTGCAAGCTTTTACAAAAGCCTTTTGTTTTTTTTCTCTCTCTCTTCAACAACCTTTTCATCATTATTTTCACTAAGACCTTTCTTTTCCTCCTCCTGTTTTACATTTTTCCATAGTAAAAATACTGGCATTCCATTAATAACCTACGTTCCCACATAAAAAGGTAATGAAAATAGTTTTGACGCACAGTAAAAATTATAGCATGCTACAATTGTCTGTCTTAAGAACATCAAAAATCTGCTATTTTAATTTTAATTTATTTTTAAAAGTTTGTACATTAAAACTACATACATCTACACAGTTTTGACCAATATGTTATGATTTCCTCAAGATAAGCAAACGGAGCAACTAAATGAAGTCTGCACTCTCTAGGAGTTACATCACTCTTTGTTCATAGTGTACTTCATTTTCAGTGAGTATGGAATAATTTTATTCAGAAGACATCTGCAGTTACATGAAATAAACAGACAACTTAAAAAGTGTTTGTTTTATGCCAGGTGACAGTAAAAAACGAACTTTCAACAAAAAAACACTTTAAACATAACATATTATTACTGTAATTTGGGTAAAATTGCCTATGTTAAATTTGGAGAAAAACAGTGACTTTATGACTGGTTATTTTATGAACCACGGGCACAAATTAAAGTCAGTGTTCTACTGCATTGGATTGGTAAGGTTTGTTTACAAGTAT
This sequence comes from Medauroidea extradentata, assembly GCA_003012365.1. Classification (NCBI taxonomy): domain Eukaryota; kingdom Metazoa; phylum Arthropoda; class Insecta; order Phasmatodea; family Phasmatidae; genus Medauroidea; species Medauroidea extradentata. The sequence goes on along the minus strand of PNEQ01116779.1, from coordinate 13,215 downwards.
AATTTTATTCACAGAAAGAACAGCTGCAACAGAAGGATACCTAAGTGATGTTGTTACAGTACACAATTTTTCTCAAATTTGCACCCACTTCACACAACACAAATAATAAAATAAAATAACCATGCAAACAAGTTTTGAGCACATGCACATACATTATAAATCACTCACACTTTATACATACATTAAAATACAATGGAACTACTGCATAGTCAACACTTAAAAAAAAAAATTTTTCATTAACATCTGGTTACATATAGACATACTGTTACTAACCACATTACCTGTAAAAATAAGTTTATTAAAATACAAACTTTTTACCAATACTTGTAAATGGAGTATCAGTACGTACTGTACTAGTTGAATAAATTTACTATGACTCAAATATATTTTTATCCCCTACATTAAGTGAATAAACAATTACACCTATTTTTCTCAACTATGTATTTCAGAACATTATCACCAGAGGCCTGCAAATTCAGGTTATTATTAATAGATAAGTATTCACTGTATGGTATGTTTATACGATTTCATTCTCTGGATCCAGCAATGAAACTGCCAACCAATAGTAGATGTCAGATGAGGATACAGAAATTTGGAGTTTAATCTGATGCTCGAAAAAAAAAGTGAATTTAGCAGGTTCTAACTCATCACATCAGTAGTAACTGGAGAGTAATCAATAACTCACTTTCACAGAACGTGAACAACTCTATCACTGACTACTAACTTCAGGCAGTCAAACTAGCAATAAATTAAATCATGACTGAAGAAAAATTTTAGCAGTCAATAATAAAAAAATCTAAAATTTTCAAAGGTGCTATATCTAAGAGAGCAACTAACTTTACGTGTAAGAAATATTTCTCCGAAGTAATGTTTTCGCAGTCAGAATATTCTGTACGCCTAATTGTATCCAGAAACTTAATTAAATTTCCCTGTACATTACATTATTCTGTCAAACATATGTTTTCCTGTACATACTAATCCTAAATGTTTATCTTAAAGCAAGATTGTTTGGCTTCAATGCTTACAGAACTAAAGTATAATTAACTAAACACTTATACTGTACGCACAGCTTAAGTAAAAAACTCATGACTGATGTCTTACCTTGTATGAAAGTTGACAAAAGCATCTCTACTTGTTGACATCGAGGTAAAATGTTCATGAGATTGAACGCAAATGGGAAACACATAATCCTATTTTCTGCCAATTTAACGTTGTCATGACCACACCTAAAAAAGAAAAAATATTGTTGTACGTTTGTACATATGCAACATTTTAAATAATTTTCAGAGTTTCAAGAAACTTCACCTTCAACATAAAGTGTTTATTTGTAACAGAAAAAGCAGTACTGTAAGACTTATCAATCAACACACCAGTTTTTCGCAATGCGCAAAATTGCAAAATTTTTACTAAATTCCTCACCTCTGTTTAAAATCACTTAATCTATCAATTACAGTATGTGTGAAATTACGAATTAATTGCAAAACTTTTGACGTGTTCCAAGATAAAAAATAGCTAATTCATGATACTGATTGTAAGCGAAACTGTAAAATAGAGTTTTTGTTGTTCTGAAGTGCTTTTTGGAAGTACTTCGATGGGAATACAGTATTATTTTTTACTACATTAGTACTGAAGACAGAAGTTCTCCCTGTTGCTGAAGCTACGCCATTACGTAAATTATAGCACTTTACTTAATTACATTGCAAGCGATGCCTCGTAACTTACGCCTTGAGGAAGGCTTCGCGAGCTTTTATAACTTATTGATTTTGAAGCATAACATGTTATTTTATTTGAAGAACTATTTAATATGATTTGGAGCTTATTCTAACCCAGAGGTCCAAAGGTCTTATTAAAGAATTTTGATTTACCGCTTAAATGAAGTCCGAGTTTGCCATTACCTAAACATTATTTGTGATTAACAGTAGACAATTAGTAATAACTTATAATTTTTAAGTAAATAAATTTACCTTGAGGTTTTGATTTATTCAAATTTATTGGATTAAAAAATGAACTAATAATCAACAATAATTACAAAACTGCGAGACTCATTTTAAAATTAATTATTCATTTTGGCACAAGTAAAAAACATGTAAGTTTAATGATTATAAGAATGTGGTATATCTTTAGCAGTTATTAAAGAATATTAATTTTGGTCTGATTTACGAGATATTTCCAGATTTTTTGGCAGCATTATGCTTTTCTTGTCTTGATGAATTATTAATATTTGCTTCTATTAAGTACAATAAATAGAACCCAAAGTTATTTGTGACAGTGCCATACGTAGATAGTGCCTAATTTTATTTGGTATGTCCTGGATTATGAATGATGTTCTATCTAAATGAGCAGTTGTATATATAAGCAAAAGTATCAACATATGTTCCTAGAGGAAAAAGTGTTGTTCTGTTTGTTTCTACACGCCAGGATTAGTAGATTGTCTACTATTGTACGGTATCATGTACACATACTGAGAGTTATAAGAGTACCTACACTGTGCTCACAAATATCACATATACACACTACACATTAGTACACAAAGTAGAGTACACCAGCAGCAGACCTTTCTATTAATAATAAAATAAAAACATTATTTATGTGTCAAATTTATCTATTCCAAATTCACAAAGTCATTTTCAGAACACTGGGCTAAAATCTAAGTACAGAACAACTTAAATACTTTTTTGACATTAAACCACAGGCCGCCAAATGTTCTAAAGTCTGTAATCTAGGAAGACAAATAAAACATTAACAATAATCTGTAACATGTGTGCTGGAACGATTCCTGCCAGTGTATTAACGACACATTGTATGTGGATTTGTACTACAAATTGTGTATTGATGATGTGCGCTCATGTAAGCTCCGGTGTGTTGTGACGTTGTTGTGCCCTACGATTCAAACTCTCCGCCTTGGCTTCGGCCATATTCGAGTCCCGTCGGAAGTGTTTGTGCCTCCCTCCTCTGTTTGTTGGTCACTTCCCCTCCTTCCCCTTCTCCCTTCTACTTACAGTCGAACCCCACTACTACGACATCGGCAACTACAACAACAACGCAACTACGATAATATTCTCGATCCCCTTAAAAAAAAATTTTTAAAATTTAAATCGAAAAGTGCATGAATTAAAAAAACTATTTAAAGTAGGAAAGATGTTTTAAAATACGTCTGTAAGCGTGCATAATAATAGAGGTGGTGTCCGTTAATAAATAAGTCGCAGCTATTAAAGAAAAAAAATCGGCGAAAAACTCTAAAAACGTCTCCTCAAATACATTTGCGCCGCGCGCCTGGATAGGTAGGCCGCGCGCCTGGTAAGTTAGACCTTGCACACAACACCGAAGATAAGCAGGTAACGTGATGACACATCTCTCTTCCGTCCTCTTTCTCCCTCTCCGTTTCTGCTCCTACTCACACCACGCGCACTGTCTACGGCCTACGCGTAAAGGCTGTTCACGGTAAAATGAACACTTTTGAGCACCTAGTTACTGTTTTCTCTCGGCCGATTTGCATTCTTCCGTCGTCTATTTATGATGAACATTTACGTTTTTATATTAGACATAGCGTATATTTTAAACTCAACTGAAATTTTATGTCCGAGACCACTACAAAATATATTTATTGATTGCTGTTCTCATGGAAATAGTTTTGAAAAGTGTTTACTTTACCGCGAACAGCCTATAGCTTTCTCTGTACATCGACTGCGTGCGTAGCAACAGTGATAGCCAAGCAGCTCATGTTTTCCTCTTCAGCCCTTATACCCTCCTATGTGATTCTGAGCAAGGTCAGCGAATGAGAGGGCGACACAAAAAAAAACCCTTTGTTTGTCTCGTGCGTCGCCCTTGCCATTGTGTGTTTACACAGTTCGCGCGTAGCTTGGTTTTTGGATACATCTTGTGATATTGCATAAGTTTCTTGGCTTTCTTTATAGGATTTCGACTTTGGATTTTATTTGGAACTGACTGGATTGATTATTGACGACCTTTGTGCACGATTATATTGGATGACGATTTTATTTACGGTTTTGATTAAGTATTTGTAGGAAATGTTTAGGAACTTTGTATATTATTTAATCAAAAATAAAGATGCCGTACAATTAAAATATTACTAAGTGTCATTTTACCGTGATTTTGCGTAACAAAACGCTGAAAATATATTACCGTGCGCTAAAAAATTACAGTTGCTACATTCAACACTTTACTACGCCCGACACCAAAAATATGTCGCGTTACATTCACGCAATTCATTTTCCTTGCCGACAAGAAGTTGTGTTTATATTTCTGTGGTTTATTTTTATTTTCTGGTGAGCAGAGAAGTCGAATTAATACGTCTGGGGTAGGTATTGTTTTTATTTTGGTCTGCACGCAGTCGGCAAGTTACGTCGCGCACTGTAAATTTTTCGTGATTTTGAAAAAATGGGTTTATTATACTGTACAATTCTGTAGAAGCGTTTAACGTAACAGAAATATAAGTATCGAGCGTTTAAACACTTTACAATCGTAACATATTTCCAGTACGCAACACTAATGTTTAGGTCTTACCTTTCAAACAGAACTCAACTGTTTAACGACAAAAACCATTTAATAGAATATAAATCACACACACAGTTTATAAAACAGGTGTACCACAAGGCTCTATCCTGGGGCCTATTCTGTTTTTAATCTTTATAAATGACTTCCCATCTCACATAATGTCAGGGACAATAACAATGTTTGCAGATGATACCTCAGTTTTACTATCTCACAATTGCAAAAACAAACTTCAAGAAAGCATAAATCATACACTGAAAGAGATGAAATCATGGTTTACAGACAATAAGCTAACATTAAATATTAGTAAATCCTCTCAAATTATTTTCACTCTAAAATGCAACCAAGATTATGGGAAAGGT
>PNEQ01116778.1:10407-43170 GCA_003012365.1 Medauroidea extradentata | reverse complement strand
CTTCTGGATCTACACACACCTAAGCAATCTTTTCATTTGAAGTATGTTACGGGACATTTAGAACAAGCTACCTTGTGATTCTACTCTGCTCTTGGTTTATGCTTACTGAATTGTTAATTGAATGGAAGTACTACAATCCTGCAGTTTTAGTCTCAACTCCAGTTTTGTTTATAACTATTGCGCTTAGTTCAGTGCAGTAGTTTTTTTTAATGGTTTTTGCCTGGGTAGCAAACTTTTTTTTAACAGGAAATTATATTGTTTTGACTAAATAGTCAGCTAACCAGAATTTCTTCAGTTATATTTGCCTTCATTTTGGAGTAAAAAATTAATACCGCTAAAAAAAAAAGTAGAAAAAAGACAGCATGGCCGACGACAGTATGAGCGATGTAGAGACATGAAAAATTCGCGTGTTCTTTTTGGAGCAAGCTATAGTTGCAGCAATTACAGGTCTGTATCACGTTCTTAGTTGTCCGTTGACTTACTGGACACATCCTGGAAGTAGCTGAGCCAATAATAAAACTGTAGCTGAATACAGGCCCATTGCACAGTGTCAGCGAGCAGCTAATAAACAGCTACTGTCTGCACGATGTCATAAATATTCTTGCAGGCTAGCCTCCAGGTCAGTGAACCCGCGAATTTTTCCCGTCTCTAGCGATAGGAGTATGGCCTAGTCGGCATATAAAAAATAATAAATAAAGCAAAACAGACCACTATTATTGCACGTGTTATACAGTAAAATGGGGTGACTTGGGACATAAAAAATACCTTCCATATATATATGTCAACAATTGGGAAATGAATTTACGGGAGACATTCACCAAATTATGAATGCCGACATGAAATTAAATTTGTATCTACTCCCAGTATACACACATAGAAAATAAACGCTGTGCAAATATGTCCCTAATCACCCCCATCCCCCGGCCCCGTGCCCCGAGTCGCCCCATTTTACGGTACTCGTTGTATTTTCTTGTCTACAACTACTTCTGTCTCAATGTTCATTTGTGATGTCCTGGCTGTCTTTGCCCGGCATTGCTCGCCATTTTTATGTACCTGGTCTGGTTCTTTTACGTTTTTGGTTTCCATTACATACGACTCTATTCCTGTTTAGGAATTACTTGTATGACTGTAGACTACAGACATTCCTTGGTTTGTTTCTTCGATTTTGTTGTTGCTCATTTTCTCGTTGATGTGGGTCTTCTGAGACTCAACGACATTTGCAAGCAACGGCGTAACGACATTTGTAAGCAACGGCGTTCTTACAGCAAAACACTTCAATTTGTGGCATGTACGGAAGGTTGTTTCATTAATAACAATAACAAACAGTACACAAGCCCAAAGAGGTTCTGTACTGGGGTCTGCCGGACCCTGCAACATATTATGAAATGAATTCTAATTATAGATAAAACCGGAAAACCAAGAGAAAACCGTCGGCTTCATCCGCCATATTTCCCACTAAAAATAATCGAAAATAGAAACCTGACCGCATTGCTCTATCTTGTATATTTGTCAATATTTAAAATATTAAAGCAAACAAATATATTTCTGAAATTGAATTTGTACGCACAGTTACAGACCGTCGTTGTTCGGGAAGACATGTCGTAGAGTCAATTATCATATTTAAGAACGATACCAAATACTATTTATGGACGCTGAAAACATAAAGAGAAAACCCACCATACAGAAACGTCCCAAATCAGTCGATTAAACATAATTTGTTGAAATATTTTGCAACATTATGTGATTCTGTGATATCTGGTTCATACGGCTACCTTTTTACATACACAAATGTTTGCGCATATCTTTAAAATTGAAAAAAAAATTACAACTGCCTTCGTACAGTATAAACCCCTGTATCTATGCTAGGAGTATTACTTTATCACATCTTAATTTTATGCATATGTTATCCGACATTCGCATACAAAAACGGTCCTGAATACGGTTAACGACACACATAACAGGAAAACATAATGTTATAAGCGGAAACATGAACATTTAGTGGGTACAACGATCTTTAGTTTAGAATTCACTGTTCTCTGCATTAATACGTCACTTCCCTTTCTTCACTGTCTGCTGTCTCAATCAATATTTCAACTGGGCTGCCTGTGATTGGGTTCTTATTTTGTTGTTGATGTGTCATTTGCTCTCGAGTCTTCCAGGGCGTAATTCATCACCCAATCGCAAAGAAACACGTTTAAACACACATTCGGGTTCTATCTTGTCCTGCCATAAATTCACGAAATTTTACTGACTTTAGTTACAAGTAAACTAACTGCAGTTTAACTAAAGTAATTAACTGTATGTTTGTCTACTGCCACGTTATTTTAAATAAAAATACACCATCATAATTTAAGACACTATATTTTGGTCTGTTAACATCGGTTGTACAGGAAGGGAATTTTTTTTTCACACCGATGCCTTTTTTTTTCCAGCCACTTCAACGGCAGTGAACACGCGTCAATTAATAATTACGCAACTCTGAAATGTCTCCTTATCAGTTCATTCTAAAAATAGGACAGTCTGTAAAACACACACATGCATTTGTAATTTGGTCGCCCGTGCTGTTTTTACTGTGACTAATGTCTGCATCCTCCTCGTTTTATTTTTCCCTCGCTCAGACCACAGTGATGACAGGCCCACCACCTCTCCGGCAACTACGGGTGTGGGGCAGAGGGATATTAAATCACTTTAGCGGTAAATGATGCGGATTGGCGCGCTGAAAAATTGGCGAGGGTGCGTTGTTACAGGGGAGTGGTTGGTGGGGAGAGGGGGGGAGGTTGAGTAAGTGGCTGCAACGCTAATGGGGTCCCGCGTGTGTCGGGCCTCGTACTACGGAAAGCCTCTACGCCAGGAGCCGAAATTGGAAATTTTTATACTCCGGCAAGAGAAGAGGCGTTTGGGAGAGGAAAAAAAATAATAATTGCCTGGCTCGTTATGAGCCGCGAGAAGTTAATGGAATATCGATTAGGCGCGGGGCTTCGTAGGTAAAATCGCGCCCGCTCGTAGTTTCGCGGAAAACTGCTGCGGGGACCATGTGTTTCGTAAAGTGCACACACACCGCCTCTCTCTCTGCCTGGGTAGATTTTCTCTCAAACGGAGAAACCCCCATTTAGAGTCTGTCCACGTTAAAATGAATACATTACAATCCAACCTTTTCGTGGTATGTCTAGCAGAATATTTTTGCCAGTAGGCCTACCACTGATCTGCATTCCCACTCATCACCATACTAAATGGTCCACACACCATCCGATTGACACTATTTGATTGTATTAAAGCCAACGAGTTGGTGAGACAATATTGGTAACATTAAATGAAAGTAATCGCTCTCATTTCAGTAGTTTACAATACCTACTCACTTTCTTTTTAGTTTACAAGATTTATATTTAACATAGCTTCATTATTGTGGTTAGATTCTACTAAAAACATTATCGAGACACTGGAACAAGACCATGAGAATTTCTTCTTAAGGGCGCGGTCTACCACAATTTTCATCACCATTTTTTTTATTTTTTATTTGTACCAGATATTTTTTTTCTTATTTTAGACACAAAATGTGACTAAATTTGGCTCTTATGAAATTTTTTTTATTTCTCATAGTTTTCGCGTAATGGCTTGTTAAAGTCATATTTTGCGTGTTTCCGTTTTAACGACTACACTAAAACCAACTGATATACCAAACTCAAAAAAATCACAGTGGATAAAGACATTGCAGGCTACAAGTCATGCTCATAAAAGTAAAGAATAAAAATTATTTGTATTTAAAAAAATTATAGAATTTTTAAAATTTTTATTTTTGGTTTTAGCATTTTTTTTAAATTCAAATAATTGTGTGGGTGAGGCAGGAGCCGTAAGGTTGCTGTTGATCGACGTATGTAATGTAATATCGCCTCTCTGCAACCCACTCAGCTGGCATACAGTGCTTTACTATTATACCTTTTCCTATGGGACTTTAAGCGGTGACCACATTATTTAATTTGTGGCTAGCATAGGTCGAAGTCTACCGCTTGTTTGTATAGTTAGTTTTTCGAATCCTGTTGTTATTTTTACAGATACGGCAGTCTGAAAACTCCATTTTTGGCCATTTTGAAAGGCCCGAAAATGATGTTTTAAATAAAAGCGCTGAATTTTTTAATCTATAGCGACATAGGTTGAAGTATATGTTCGTTACGTAGATATACAAATATATTGGACGTTAAAAAGTTCCGTCAAAAAAAGAATAATCGTAACTTGCTGCAACGCATTGCAAGTGCGTGCCGGTAGGGAGGCCCCTTAAGGCCTCGCTCTTTAGTTTTTCAGTGGTTTCGAAAAAAATTATAACGCAAATTAATTCATGTATCAAACATTCATTCCGGCAGTTTTAACACTTATATGTCATTGTTTGTATCGGAATTTTTCTGTTACAATACACCAAACGGATTTCTAGATTTTTGCCCCTGAAATAGCACACATTTTGTAGTCAAAATAAGCCAAAATGAAGCAAAATAATTTTTAATAGCAAACTGTACATTATTTTAAAAAAACTCTGGCAAAATTATGTATCGTATGACTGTACATAGTCTCGAATTTTTTCAAAGAATTTAGTTAAAAAATATTCAAGTTATTTGCAATTGTTTGAAATAAATGAAAGTCGTGGCCTTGAGGAACAGAGATATCATTTTCATCTTAGTGGTGTACGAGGTATACTCGGGCATAGTCTTCAATATGTAAACGAGTTCAATGATAATTTCATTGAGAATCAAGCGTGCTATGACTGGAAGTTCACAAGGCAGCTCGGTGTGTGAAGCCTGCCAACGACTGTCTCCTTACGTCTCCCTCCTTCGGTCAAGAAATGAAGAGCCCGAGGTATATTATAACTTCTGAAGTTTTATTTCACCAAGCAGAGAACCTCACGTATGGTGTTTCAAATATCCCGGTGTTTTTTATCCCACGGAACGGTTTATTGCCCCTGAGAAACCCGCTGCCGACAATAAAACCAGCGGCTCCATTTTCGCGGAGGCCCGTGCGCGCCCGGTATATGTTTTTATTCATAAGCCGTAAACGGTTTTACTGCGCTTACCCAGTCAACATGCTCGGAGAGGAACACTTTATTTCCGACCGCGCTAGGACTGAGTCCTGGGGTCTTATCAGCCGGTGTTTGTATTACGAGCAGGACTCAATGCAACCACAGATGAGAGAAAAGTACAGCTGGAGCATTAGCAGCCGAACCAGAGACCAAGCTGACTTCGTTTATTCAGGTTGCAATATGGCGGAGTTCAATCAGCTGTTCCTGTAGACGTATTGAGAAACGAGGTTATGGTTGGCAAACCCACAGTCGCATTATACTCGTTGCTATGGTAATAAAACGACATTTTTCAGTTACCAATACGTAGAGGTACGTAAATTTCGCAGATACATTCCAGGTCAGGTTGAACGCCAATTATATATACTTCATTGTCATGTCTGTGACTTGCTGGCGGCTGTTACGAAACGCGTTTGACTACTGCAAGCCAGTAGTAAATAAGGAAATAATGCAAAGTGCTATCGCTTGCTACCTGCTCGTATGGTTATAAGCCAATAGATAATTGATTGTGGCCACACTATAAAAATTTTTTTGTACTTTTACAAAGAAAAGCCTTGGAAACCCAGTTGCCAAAGAAATTCCTTGTAATACTACAATGGTTATCCTTGTATTTAAATACGAAGTATAGGTTTGTAAAATTACAAGGACTAGCCTTGCAGCAGTACTTTCAATAAGGAAAAAAATAATTTAAATATGCATTGTATTTCATAAATAACATTGAACTTATTTATCAAATAACTTTCGAATAAAGGACGCAAACAAGAGATTATTTTGAAAAAATATAAAAAAAGCCTTGGTATGTGCTAAGTGTCGAACCACTCTCCCTATGCTTAGAATCTACGTACTCCTAGACCACCGTGACTTACATACCGATTAGGCTTTATTTATTTGTATAAATTCAATGTAAAGTTCAGTATTAATTCTTCCTTTTCAAGCACGCAATTAATATAAATATTCACTTTATTCGAGAAAATACTTTTCATATGTTGTCATCTTTACATACGTAATTTCCGACGAACTTACAATTTTTGTAGGCTACACATTTTTTCTAAGTTTTTTTGCAGCAAACAAAATCCTTTAAACGTTATAAACTAATAATTTTACAAGGAATATTTTCAACATTTACAAAAGATTGTACAACTACGAAGAAGTGCCTTGTCATGTTTTACAAAATAATTTACAGTGCAGGAACTGTCGGTATATGTACAACGAATTCTTTTGTAGTATTACAAAGTTTACCTTTGTAACTTCATAAACTAATGATTTTACAAGGATATTCTTTGTACTTTTACAAGGACTTGTAAAAGTCGAAGGCATACCCTTGTAAATTTTACAAATTTTTTTTAGGGTGCAGTGGGTGTATAGCACTGACAAGTCTAGGCTGCTGCCAGATGAATCCGCGAAATTGACGTACCTCTACCAATACGGCAAATGGAGTCCTTCCCATTCCGTCTCAAGGCTTCATACCCCTCACCCTAGAAAATACCTTATGCTCCAGCTGTATGTTTCTCTAATCTCTAGGATGCAACAAGCGCTACTTTAAACTGACCTGTTGTCTGGAAAGACAAATGAATCATTTAGTTTTGAAAGTGCACCAGTAGAGACAAGAAAATTGGCATTTGACGACTGTAAGCCAGTTATAAATAAGGAAACAAGTCGTGGGGATATCACGTGCTACACATTTGTACTGTTAGAAGCCAATGGATATTCGGCTTCTGCCGGTACATGTTTAGAACTGAGAAGTCTAGGCTGTTGCCAGATGAACACGTGAAATACTCGCACCTATAATTATTGGTACAGGCCGGAAAATTTCGCGGATTCAATGACATCCATATTAGAATCCACTATCCTATGCACAATCAAGCCCCGACCATTTGTCCACTAACTGCTACTCAGTGGAACAACAGACAATTGGATGTTGTTATGCAGAATGGAACCAGTCCATAAAGTAATTTATTTTGAGATATTCACACCAAGTAGAAGAAGGACGATACGAAGTATATTCTAGAAAAAGAATGAGTATTAAATCATAATATTTAAATAAAACGAAGAGGCCAGAAAAACCATGTTTTAAAAGGTTTATATGGACACAGTAGACTTTGACCTTGAATATCTCTGCTCTAGTAATTTTTGGATATGTTCCCTTCTGCATAACTCCATCCAATTAACGAATAGACAAGGCTTGAGTATGCATAGGACACTGGATTCTAGCATGCAGGTAATTGAATCAGAGAAATTTTCCGACCCCTAATTATTGGTGATAAAATTTCTGCACCAGTTTGTGTCAGTGTCTCATGTACACACCTGTACCTCTGCTTCATGGTCAATTATTGGCTGTTTTTAAATGTTACGTGTCTTTAACATATTACAGCAAATCACAGACTTGTGGTATCTCAGTAACCTCATTCTGATTGGTACTTTCAAATGAGAAACGTCCTTCCACAAAGACACGCTGCCAATTAGAATGAACCAAGGATGGACAGATGCACGTAACAAGCTGTTGCAGAAATCTTCAAAGGAAAATTATGAGTCCTTAGTGATGGCTTCGTGACCTTATTTTGATTGGCACAGAGAAAAACGTTTCATTTAGGGCGGATAGTGAGATTTGTTATTTATCGAAATATTTATTTGGATCTTGTAGAGATTTAATTATATACAGTATATTGGAAGGGAGTCAAATAATCGGCACACACACACACACACACAAATACAGGCTGCCAACAAATATGCATGTAAGGCAACGAAACCAACTGTTGCAAAAGGCCTTTAGCAAAAAAAAACCATAGATCCCTACTAATAACAATGACAAATAGTATTATAGCGGCCACAAACCTTAACTTACCAAAACTGCACACTTTGAACATTTTATATGTGCACGTGTGATATGTATTGGTTTGTGCAGTCCAACCCACTACAGTACTATCGATCCGTACCACGCTCGGACACGCCCCTTTTATTGAAAACCGTTCGTTATCGGGTGGCCGTCAACCAGTGCAGGAGCGAGTTGAATGTGATCCAATACAAAAAGACCTTACGTGTTTGACATGATTCAGAATGCATTGTGAGCATTTCTGATGCTCGTATAAAATTTTATTTAGAAGTGAATCGTTGTCAGTAATCTCTGGATATAACCAGGTAATTACTTTGGAATCGGGGAAATTATTGGAAGTAATGCTTCATGAACTGATGGGAAAATTAATTGGTGGTATCTAAGTGATTTTTTGGTATAGTCCTTAAAGTAATAACATTCTAGTGACAAATGTTTGCATTTTGTTAAACGCGTGGTTTTATCATTTATTATAAATAGTTAGTTATCCCATTTATTGTTAAATTTATTATTCTCGAACATCAAACTAACCTGTGAATGGGCCCACGTATAATGTGGCAGCGGGCAGGAACACCACAATCCAAAAGAGCTTCATCAACTGTCAGAAAAGAAAATATTTTGCTTAATGTTATGGGTTTCAATACTTATGTTTTTTTAGTCGTGAGTTTCTACGTAAGTAATTAATTACCCCCCTACCCTCGAAGCCCGTACCGATAGAGTTAAAAATTACTAAAAAAATAAAAATATATATGCCAACGCTCTCAAACGATGACTGCCTAAAACAAAACCATGGGCATTCGGGTGCGAACTCTTACGGACACAAGTTCAGGTTTTCTTTTATAAATAACTTGAATTTCTTATAATATCAATGTGGTTATTTATGGTATCGTACTTCCCACTTTCCTGTAAGAATCACTTTGTCTTTACTATATCTAAAGATACATGATATATAATAATGTCCTGCCTTATAGTGTCTGCATATAATTGCATGCGTATGTGTGTCTTGTTAGATCGCGATAGGTCATCCAATTTATTTTACCAGTGTTTGAGGTTAGTTCTTAGATTTATAAAAATAAATATATACCCTTTGGACGAATGGGACGAGAACTCGCAACCTGAAACATGAAACTTGACACTTGACACTGACTTTGTACGTATACACGCATAAATACACATATGTGTGCACTTTGTCATAGCAATAAAAGTTACTACTTTATTAATATTAATTCCAAACATTTAGAAACATAGGCAACATTTTACGCGTTACGCCTTCCGAGGAAAAAAAAAGCCTTGAGACAATTAATTCTAAGGCACAACATTTGGAATTAATTAAACGCAAAACAGAAGTTCTCCCGGTTGTTCGGTCGTATTACTTAAATTCGTAGACACACTTCCGAAACGCTTTAGAATAAATCGTAAATTGGAGCTTTGTAGCGCATTTGTATAAGAGGTTCAGGATCAAGTGAGCACTCAAAAAAGCCCTGCTAAAGTTCTATTTTCAACTAATTCATATGTTACCGCACGTAACGTCTAACGACGGTACATGTATAACCTCTCTGGACACGTCACTTAATGTTTACGCGTGTAAGGTAAATTGTGCAGTCGGTAGGAATCTATACATTTTGATAAAAATATGGTTATTAATTGTATAAAATACAATTGTTTAGATTTCGGTTGATCTTGTTTCTGCATTGTTGTATATAAATGGGAAAACACGCGGAACTATATTGCGTACCTTCGCTGCCAACCGTACAAGCAGTAAGGTAACCAGAGTTAAAGTAGGATTATATGCAGTGATGGCTAATGATATTTTTCAAGGGTTAAATTTCCAGTGCTTTCTTTATCTGGAACGACCTTTAGCTAGACACACTGGAAAATCGCGGTAAAAGTTGACTGACTGCTAGGCTCCGACATACTGTGTACAGCACTGAAGATTTTGTATCGGTATTGGCCGTTGTTTAGTTGAAGCATGATTCTCTATTCAACAGGCCCAGTTAAAACTGTACAGATTTAATACAGAGTGTGTCTGATTTGTTCCAGAACTATTCACATGTGTCACGATTAAGATACTGCAGTTTATTGCAGACTATGTTAAATACTTTCGCGATTTTCCATTGCCTCTTTCTATAGCGTAGAGCGAGAGGTCTCGTACGTTACCAAACCTAGAAGATTGTAAATAGTTACAAACTACTAGATACTATTCTGCTTACTTACTGACTTTTGAAATGACGCAAATGACAACGTAAAGACTAGCGTGGACATCGTCGTGTGTAGGGTGTCATGCCCGTTACATACAAGATACTTAAGACATACAGATTTTATTTGTACTAATCAGGAACAAATAATAAAACTGTAACTTGCAAGGGCAATGAACGCTGTAATATCTCCGAACAGACGGGTCGTCGTGCTCGAAGTTATAAACGGCTATTTACAAACGTCTGCGATCTTCGTTCCTTAGAACTTCGAGACGGGAGATATTGTTCTAACGGTAGTGCAAGATTACCCTGCTTTAGAAACCAGACAGTCGGGAGCCAGATCTATGAGTACCATAGACTGAATGTTTTGCATAGTAAGCGCTTGCCTGACAGTTATGGACACGATTCTGTGACGACAAGAATTTTCCCAACATTTGGTTTCATTGCCTTGTGTGCACATGTGCAGTTTTCCATGTGTAGTGATTGGTAGGGCCAGGAAATGTTCTCTGCAAGATTATTCCATCGCTTTGTTTTAGTTCCTTACGTGCACATCAGCAACTCTGGTTTATGGTCATTGTTACGGCCGTGAACGTTTCGCGAAAAGAATTTTGCCCCATTTTATTTTAGTGCCTTACGTTCACACCTGCAGTTTTGTTTTATTGTCAGTGATTGGATGTTTGAACTCCCACTTCTCTTGGGCTTCTATCAGCAAATCACAGACGCGTGGTGTTGCAGTAACTATATTGTGATTGGTACAGTCAATTGAGATGAGCGAGAGTGAGAGATTTTGGTCAGTGCTTAACATCGAGGTCTTCAGCGCTGGTGAGGGGAGACATGAAGAGAGTATGGAGCAGCACCGGAATGAAAGGGCACTGTAAAAAAACTTTCTATAAAGTTTAGGAAGTAATTAACCTAAACGCAGTATGGGACAGTTGCCAAACTTTCGCCTTGCAAACTTTTACAGTTGTTACAATATAAGTCTGGTAACTTAAGTCTACATTTGACTGTTTTATAAAAAGTTTAGTAATGCTACCACGGATCTCTGGAAACATAGCTATCATACCTACTTTCTTAGCGCTCCTATACAAACGTGTGGCAAATTTACAAACTATTTTTAGAGTGTGGGTGAAACGGGAGATCCCCGAGAAAACCCACCGACAAATGGCATCGTCCGGCAAGATTCCCTCATGCGAAAATCCTGGGACCGACCCCGCACAGTCAAATGAGAGACGTCACTTCACTAAGACACGCTGCCAATAACCATGAAGCACAGTTGCAGATGTGTAAGCAATTCAATGCATAGGGCCATGATTTTGTCGGGAAAATATTTCTACCCCACTTTGTTTTAGGGATCTCACGTGCACATCTGCAGTTCTGCTTCATAATTACTGGCAGCGTATCTTTGTCCAGACATGTTTCTTATTTGACTGCGCCAATCAGAGTAAGATTATTCTGACTCCGTACGTCTGTTATTTGCTAAGACAAGTGAGAGCAAAGTCATCCAATCACAGACGATGTAGCAGGGCTGCACATGACGCATTGAAACCAAATATTGCTAAAGTATTTTCGCCATAAAATCGTGGCTCTGTCAGTGAAACAATTTGAGGCAAAATTCTTTTCGCGAAATGTTCGTAACCCTAATTATTGGGTGAGAGTGAGATATTTTGGTCAGCGTTCAACAACGAGGTCTTTAAAGCTGGGGGGGGGGGGGGGACATGACGTGAGTATGGAGCAGCGCCGGAATGAAAGGGCGGGGGAATCTAATCATTGGCCATGTGTATTTGGCACAGTCAAATGAAAACCGAATCTGCACAATCAAAACAATGTTAACGGTGACATTACACGTCTGTGACTTTCTGATAGAACCACAATACGCTGGTAGCTGAAACGTCCAATCACTGGTGCAGATGTGAACGTAAGGAACTGAAAAAGAGCGAAGCAAAAATATTTTCGCAAAAACTTCCTGTCCCTAGTGGATGGATGTTTCAACTCCTGCTTGTTGCCCCGGCCAAAGTGGCGTAGTCGGGTAGGCACCGGTCTACGATTCAATAGGTCCCGAGTTCAATTCTCGGCTCGGGCATGGATGTCTTGTAGTCCCTTCAAAAGCGGTTTCACGTAAAAAACAATACGCGTGACATGCTGCAACGCCATCCATGCGTCAGTCGAGGACTTCTCTTAAAGTGTAAAAAGTCACGTACTTAAATACAAAGAATAAAAACTTATTGTATTGAAATAAAAATGCTGACATTTTAAATAAAAACTTAAAAAATTCAATATATTATTTTAAAATTCGTAAATAGTTTATATTGTTGTTTAACATAGCTAATTTTGCAGCCTACAACATCGTTATTCGCCGTGAAATGTTCAGTTTGGTAAGTGAGTTGGTTTTAGTGTCGTCCTTAAAACGGAAACAGGCACATGTTTGGCTTTAAAGAGTCACTACGCAAAAACTATGCGAGAAAAATTTTATAAGAACTAAATTTAGTCAATAAAAATAAAAATATGGGGATGAAAATTGCAGTACAGTACCGTCCCCTTAACTCCCGCTTGTCTTGCGGTTCTTCTGGCAAACCACAGGAGTATTGTGTTACAATATCCTTACTCTAATTGGCGCAGTCGAAATAGAGACGTGCGTGAACAAGAACTCGCTGACAACAACGATGCTGATGTCAAAGTAAGGCAGTGAAGCGAAATGGAGCATAAGTCATTTCGCGACAAAATCGTGGTTCTACTTATAGCTAAGCCGTGACATATAAAACAGTTTCGTTAATTAATAAAGTTAACGCACTTAAGAGTTAGTTGGACCTAAGTTTTCTTTTCTGTTTGAAACAAGAAAACGGGGATGTCGATAAGTCGACTCCAATGCTTGCGTTCAACGCCGATTCGCCTCTAAGCGCAGATACTAAACTAGCGTGCAGTGTTTTCGTAGAAAGTGTTTTCCAATAGGACTTTAAGCTGTGACCATATTATTTTATTGGTGGAAATTATGAGGTAAAGTCCAACGCAGGTCGCCATTATTTTGTTTTACAATTACTGTTGGTAGTTTTCCAGATACAGCAACCTAAAAAAGCCAATTATACCACTTTTTAGAAGCTTGGTAATTACGTTTTTAATGAACTAGCGGTAGTTTTAAAACGCTAGAGAGACAGTTTTAAGTATGTCTTCTTTTCGTAGACATAGATATTGAAAACATGTTTAATAGTTATACTTGAAAAAACACTTTTCGTACCACGGACGCTACATCACATCTCACGCGCCAGGTCCAACTAACTCTAAACGCAAGCTAAGAGAGTTAAACTCAAGGATGCAATATATCAGAAATTAAGGCCTTGTTCCGGAGTTTTGCAGTGTTTTCGATTTTTAATGCTACCTAATACTCATATCAAAATTTCGCAGCACAGTTTTGACACTTATATGTTATAATTTGCAGCTGAATTTTTTTGTAGAATTATACTGAACGGGTTTTTAGATTTCATTACACAAAGTACCACGTTTTTCGTCGTGAAAATAAGCAAAAATGAAGGAAATTATTTTTTTTTTATGGCGAATGGAACATTATTTTTAAAAAACGCGTCCACAGTATTGTGCATCGTGTGATTGCACATTGACTCAAATTTTTTCAAAACATTTGGTTAAAAAATATTTGAGTTATTGGCACCAGTCTGAAAAAAAACTCGGGAACAAGCCCTTAAAAATTAGTTTTACAGGGAGTCGGGTTGCGCTTAATACTCTGTAAGAACATATTTGTAAATTTACGACATGGACATATAGTAATGTAGGTAGGTATAAAAAAAATTTTTTTTCTCTTTAGGCTAAATCGTAGAGATCCTGTAAACAGTTAACAATATAATGATGTTACCAGACATGAACTGTAACTATGTCCAACTGTTGCTTGATTAGCAAAATGAAGTTTGGTACTCGGCAGGACGTGCTCGCATCTCACGCCTATGCAGGAGGGGGGATCGCGACGTGCAGGGCGGTGAATAACAGCTATAGAACCTAGGCGTCGCTCGTTCTGCCGATAACACGTCTTGTAAGGCACGTGACCTCGGAGCTGCGTTGCCATCAGTTTCCTCCTACGAGCAAGGGTGTCGCTAACGCGCTGATTACAGGCGATGTTCGAAACATGTGTGGGCGATTGAGTGCTTGCGCGAATGTGTGTGGAGAAGCGTGACCGAGAGGAACCATAGGCGTAATTCGAGTGTGGCAAGGGGTGGTAGTTGCTACCCCAAGATTTTGTTGATAAAGAACATACAATTGTCTTTCTTATCTCAGGAATGCAATTTTACTTGTGTAGTTTCCATTACACAGTTTTTTTTATTTAGCTAATGATATAAAATAACCAATACAAAAGTGTATACATAATTTTGATGGAAGCGGTTCGATTTCCACTCAGTCCATATTTTTTCAAATCTTTTATGTCAGGTAATCCTCGCCACTCCAATCACAATGCTCAAAATACGTCCATAGAGGAACCCGTATTATTAGTGCAAATATTTCTACCTCAGTTTGGTTCACGTGCACACCTACAGGTCTGCTTAACAGTCGGTTGTTTTTTTCCTCCCACAGTGTCTTAACTTTTAACTGCGAATCACAGAAGTGTGTTATCGGTGAAACAGCATTATCATTGGGCGAGTCAAACGAGAAACGTATTTACCAAAAGACACACTGCCTATAACAGTGAGGCAAAATTGCAGAGGTACAAAAGACATTGGAAAAGTTGGTGGGGAAATCTGTTCGCGGAAATCAGGGGTTCATGGATAGGCCTATCTAGTTTCAAGGGAAACAGTGTTAATAGAGGCCGGATATATTCGCGAGTTCACTGACCTCTCGACTAGCCTCCAAGAACCTGCGTGAACTTACGCAAACAGCAACTGTTCATTATACTCTGTCCACTCTAAGGTTGCAGCAGAAATAAAAATTGCTAACGACATAAACCAAAGCAATTGCGTTATATCTTGATTCCGCACGTTGTGATTGTAACGTAACGCAGTTACTGTGTATTTTTTCTATATTTCAAATGTAATATATGTTGTGCAAAGGTTTTACTGTCGTTCACACGAATGAATTTGCTGCAACCTTAGAATGGATAGAGTATATAGCTGCTCCCTGACACAATGAAAGGTTTCTAAATTTAGTTATATATTATTTTTATTATTGGCTCAGCAACTTGAAGGAGAGGTCAAATAAGTCAACGGCCAATTACAAAAGTGGCACGCACTTACAGTTGCCAAAATTCTATCTATAGTCTAAAAGAAAACGCGTTTTTTTTTCAGGTCCCTAAGTATTAAGTCCAACTACAAACTGAGAGCACAAGGTACTAACATAAATTACCCAGAAGAGTACTTTGCTGCTACTGAGGTCGTATGATCAGAGAGTTAGTCACTCACCTCTTGTATACTATCAGCTCTCGAGTGTAACCGCCACTTACCAGTGTAATTGTTCCACAATCACTATATATCTCAGTTACGTATAAGAGCCCCACCGTAAGGTACAACTTCCTATAAATGCACATTTGACAAATAGCATAGAACACTGCACATTTAGTACCTACCTTATAATTATTTAAAATAAACTGACCATATAGTGTCGCTTTATTTTAACTAACTGTACAGTACTAAATGAATCAGTCATTTGAGAACCATCACATGTCACTTTCATGAAAGAGTTGTTAAATAATGTTATACTGAAAGTGTATATTTTTATTTATCTTGGAAATATGACGTTATTTTTAAAACAATTGGTATAGGTGTCTCGTCTGTGTTCGAAATTTGAGTTTCGCGCATTGCAGAGTAAATATCAATAAACTCTTGTTATGAAAAATTTGACATGTGGCGTTTCTCAAATGACTGATTCAAGTGTAATATTTTTGGGTGCCATTTTTGCAACAGTTGCGTTTCTAATATTTTGAAATTACCATGCGGCGCCTACATAGTCGTGGTCACGAACGGTAACAACTTTCCTTGGAACAGAGCCACGCTTCGCCACTGATTTATATAAACATATATAATAGTACATATTATCTGGATGCCCAGAAACAAACTCTTAACAAGCACACCACACGAGTCCTGGACTACATCGGAGACGAAAATGTAAATGGGGAAAAAAATGTGCGACATTTTACGCGTACAATATGGCAAATAGTACTGTAGTTAGTGTCCTGTTTCGCTCCACGTTCGGGTATTATTTTATGTAGGTTACGTCAAGTAAATATATAATCATGTTTGGACTGCTCGGGATTTGAACCTGCACCCATAATACACAGATCAGAACATTAGTAGTAAGGATAAGTAAGATATATGTGGAGTGCAAGAGGAGACAATCTTCAGTGATATGTTGACACATTACGCTTGTAAAATGCAGAAAAAAATAGTTTGTAGATTTACCACATTGACGTATAGGAGCGCTAAGAAAGTAGGTATGGTAGAATAGTTTCCCAGACATCCATATTAGCACTCCTAAACCTTATTATAAAACAGTCGAATGCATACTAAAGTTACCAGACTCGTATTGTAACAACTGTAAAAGTTTGCATATTTACAAGGTGGAACTATGGTAACTATCCCATACTGCGTATGGGATAATAACTTCCTAAAAATTTCAGGAAGTTATTTTACAGTGTACGTTCGTACAACATTTTGCCATTTATATTTTCGTCTCCAGTTCAGCCCAGAATTCGTGTGGACTGCTTATTATGCGCTTGTTGCTGAACATCCTGTATATATAAAGGTTGTTAACACCAGAACTTTTGTGTTTTTATGAAGTTTTGAAGTTCTTTTCAGTAGCTGACTAATTCAAGGGACTCGAGAATTCCGCGTTTGCTTTTGGTCACAAAAGCTATGACTCGCGCAATTGTATATTCGCGCCACTTAAAAAATTGGCTCTCAACTTGTTTGACACATCCTTGTAGGCGCTCAGCCAAAAAATAAATACGCAACTATAAGCAGACTCAATAACGTGCTATCAGTGTGTCAGTTATCAGCTAATGAGCAGCTTTTGTCTGCTTGAGTTCACAGAAATTCATCGAGTCTAGACTTCAGGTCAGTTAACCCGCAAATATTTCCAGTCTTTTAACTACAGTAATACCACGTAATTATAATTATTTCCACTTGCGGCGATGAGCAAGCGTGACCGAAATACCGCACCCTCATTGGTGCTACGAGCTTCGGGAAGGCGAAGCATCACTTCCCTCCACCTTCCTCCTCTCTCTATGCCCTGGAGCATGTAACGTAACGTAGTGTTGCCGGGAAAATAACAACTCCCGATACCCATTACTCTGCTCAGTGGCTGAGAAATAATTTAATGTGTGCTGCTAATGCTCTCCTAGTCCAAACACTTGACGCTGTGTTTGACCGGGCCGTGGAGTGACTTGACCAAACATCCCTGCAACTGCGGTATCGACTAGTTTACATTACACACACACACACTCGCTCTCTCTCTCTCTAACTCTGCCTCTCTCTTCCCAACCTCTCTCTGACTCTTGTCTCTCTCTCCTCCCCTCTCTCTCCTAATGTGACGTCATTACTTCACACCAATGTCGGACGGTGCAGCAGTAGCTTGTTACTAATGCAACACGAGTGTACATTATGCTTTGTTACCATTTCATTACCGTTAGCCCGTTGTTAAAGTTTCTAAAATTACTATGGGAGAAAATTTAAAACCACATACATTTTGCTTATACTGATCACAAGTACAAAAGAAGACTATAAATTTTTTAAGTAATGAACGTTTGTCAAAACCAAAGAAATATTGTGTTCTGCCAATATTGATGTCTAGTCGTAACCTCATTTAGAATCGTAAGAATATACTCATTTTCTCGCCCAATAGTTTCGTATGTATATATATATATATATGTATATATATATATATATATATATATATATATATATATATATAATCACCAACGTTTTAAAATAGACGACATATCTGCCTGTCTGACGAAAATGTAAGAAACGAAAACCCTAACGTTAGGGTTATACAATATAGGTCACAATAACATTTGATTTACTAAGTTTTGTTGCAGATATAAAGTGAAACACATTGGCTTGAAACGATTTTACAACTGATATTATTATAGTCATATATCAATTCACAATAAACTGTAATACTTCCGCTCGACTTAATAAGACGTGATGGTGATACGATGCAAAATAGTTGCTTACCCATGCTAGCCGCTGACCTCGGGCGATAAATTCTCTCCCAACACTTTGTAAAAGACACATCTTCTACGAAACAAGATAAAAGAGACAGAGATAGATAGAGAGAGAATGTGTGTACTAAGGTATTGGAACAAGACGCTATACGTTACATGGGACTCGTGATCCTATTAAGGTTGTTCAGGTAAGAAAAACTTTTAATTTTTAAAATTGTACATTTGTATGAAACAGGGTTAGTTTAAGTTTAATAGACGTTACACGGGAGTACATTTTCCTGTTACGAAACAAATTTGTAGCGTTGCCAGTTTTCCCATAACGGCATTTCAAAGTCAAATTTTGCATATTTTTACTTCATACAAATAATGAAAACTGATAAACATAATTAAATGAAATAATTCACATGGTAACTACATGTCCTGAGCTACTGCCTGACGTATCTAAAAACCCGTTAAAAAATTTTGCATTAAAAAATTCCTAAAATTTGTTTTATATTTTACTTTTTTTATTTTTAGAAACACAAAAATATTTCATAATGGATTTTTATACACTTCAAGTCGTAGACCGTGACGAGTAGTTCTGGTGAGATTTTTTTTATTTCGTTTTGTTCACTGGTTTAAAATTTTTTTATGGAGTAAAAATATGCAAATTTTGACTTTGAAATGCCATTATTCGAGAACTGGGTGAGCAAACTTTTTTTTCGTAGGAGGAAAATTTACTCTCAAGTAATGTCTACAAAACTTACCCTTTTTTATACTAATAAAAAATTATGATTTTCCTCCACTAAAACGCCCTTAACAGTTATATGGTAACCACATGACTTACCCACAGAAGTAAACAGAAAACCATTAACAGCAGTGTGCGAATAGTTGCTAAGAGAAATTAAACACTGTCATTGGTAAATGAGAACTTTATCTCACGTCCATTGTGCACTCGACCGAAATGAATTTACAATAAACATACTGTACTTTCGGCGGGACAGCTTTCGCGAAGTTCAAGTGAAATTTTCTATTTTGTTTAGTAGTATAATTGCTACCGTAAACCGGGGTTACTTTGACCATTTTCGGGGCTACTTTGACTATTCAAAATATTAGTTTTTTGGTTTTTGGATAATCTGAACCGAGTATTTTAAATAATTTATTACATCCTTACAGCTAATGTTTGAAACTTTCGTCACTAAATAACATAAAAACCAAAATTTTGAGTGGTCAAAGTTACCTCGCAATGTGAAAGTAACCCCGGTTTACGGTATATGGTACCTACAAAGAAAACCAACTATTTCTAGCAGCATTAATGAACGTTGTGTTGTAGATGTACTCTAGTTCGTTTCGTAATAAATTTGTGTTATATTCTTGCACTGTTTGACTAAGAGTAATGTTCCTTACGAAACCCAACTCGAGTCGCGTCAAGGCTGCTTTAAGAACGAGACACTGTTAATATTGAGGTAAGAGAGCCAGAACTTACCCAAGGAGCATGTAATAAAACAAGTGTCAGTAACGCCCACGTTAAAAATAACCTTATTTTTGGCGAACATGGCTGAAGTAGGCTGCATACACTCTGTTCCTAATAACATTAGAAAACGCATAACGTATGATGGAGAGAGTCTTTTTAGAATTGCCATATTCATACTATAATTTCTGTTATAACTAGGGCCCGGTAGTTTTCGCGAAAATATTTCTGCGGCACTTTGTTTCAGTGCCTTACGTGCGCACCTGCATCTCTGCTTTGTGGTCAGTGATTGGATGCCGTAACACACAACGTCTGTAGGTTAAACCTGCAAGTCACAGACGTGATGTGTCATAGTTATCCATGTACTGATTGGCACAGTCTAATGTATAATAACTCTGCACAAAAACACTCTGCCAATAATCATGAAGTTGAACTGCAGGTGTGCACGTAAGACACTGAAACAAAGTGGGGCAGAAATCTTTTCACGAAAACTACCGGGCCCTAGTATAACAGTTCTTTTTTTTTTTTGTTTGTTTTTCATCATGTAAGAAAATACCTCGTATTTTAACTGTTTTTGAAAACCAATTAGAAAACGTTCCGGTTGATCAGCTGTTTGAGCGTGTTTGCAACACGTACCAACTATTTACTGGGAGAGCGGCTAATAGCTTGATGGTTTTTGATCAAGAACAGTTTTGGTTGTTTCGTATTCTATAAACTCTCTTGTACAGCAATGTATCACAAACCATGGCAACTCATTTCCTGTGTCCTAACTTTTAAGGTTATGAGAAATAATGAGTTTTTATTTAGAGTACACAGTATATTGAAAAAAAAAAAAAAAAGAGAATTAACATTATTTCAACTCACGAAAGTGTTGTAAATGTAGGACTTTACAGAAAAAGTCAAATCACCAGAATTGATGTTTGTATTAGAGATTTGAATTTTCAGGCACAAAAAGCAATTTTCTCGACTTATCCCGGTTTTACCTGGCCCCTTTCAAATTTTCTAACTTTTCCATATTTTCCTCCTTTCCCAGACCTATAGAAACCCTGTACATGTTAATCGCAAGCATGAGTACAGATGCATAAATTCAGTTCCTGAATATTACATTAGAACATTTATTTTTAGTTTCCAAAGTTGGTCTTCGGAGGAGAGGAATTTCTATAATTTTTGGTTAAGCGCTTGTATTGCCTATCCCAGTTGCGAGGGCCTGGGTCTTACCTGGGTGAGGTGCCAACGACGGGACGCCTTGGCGATGGGGTCGGTAACTTGGGTGCAGGCTGCGCCGAACAACATCACCTTCTGAGGTCCCATGTGCATCATGTCGAAGAACGCCTTCACACCGACCGCCGCGTTACACTGCAACACGAGACGCACTTTTGTCACACGTCTCTGCGGGACTCACTCATGTACATGCACACACACTACTGTTCTCTACTTAAGGCCTTGTTACTGAGTTTTGCACTGTTTTATAAAATATTTTTTTTATTGCTACCTAATACTCATATCAAAATTTTGCTCCACAGTTTTGACACTTATATATTATAATTTGTAGCAGAATTTTTTGTAGACATATACTGAACGGTTTTTTAGATTTCATCACCCAAATTACCACGTTTTTCGTCGTGAAAATAAGCAAAAATGAAGCAAAATACTTTTTTGCTGACGAATGGTTCATTATTTTAAAAAACGCATCCACAGTATTGTGCATCATGTGACTGCAAATTGACTCAAATTTTTTCAGAGCTTTTGGTCAAACAATATTTGAGTTATTGTCACCCGTCTGAAAAAAACTCAGGAACAAGCCCTTAAAGCTCGGTTTCAGTGGCCATATTGAATTTTATTATTTTTCACTTTTTTTGGAATTCTAAGAAGAAATATGTTAAATATGTGATTATACCTCAAATTCTATTTACGTTTTGCTACAGTACAGACCTTGCAATTTAGCTGGTAACTTATAATTACGCCGCAATCTGTGTTATAACATTTTTATAATCATAATTTGTCCGACAAATTGCGACCTGACTATACATTACCAGCTGTATTGCCATGCTTGTATTGGAGCCACAAATAAATCAATTGTTTTTGCAAGCGAACTGTGCATTTTTTGCAAAAAAAATATTTATTTCCAATATTGTGCACTGTCCACTGCACACAATTGACGTTAAAATCATTTGAGTTATTTTTACCAATGTGAATATAATCTAACAAGAATAGTCTAAAATTCAACCTAAATCCGCCAGCCTACCAAGTTTACTGAATCAATAAATTTCAATGCAGTTTACTTTTGAATGCTTTATAAAATTCATATTTGCACACTTTTCGCTTATGCTCCTATCAACCGTTGTCTAGATAACATTAAACGCATACTGTAATTATCAGAAGTCGTTCTAGTGATTTGCTAATTACGTAATACACGTACAAGAAATAACAGAAGCCATGTTTGTGTTAGCCTAATCAAAAGCATAAAGCACATCGAGAGATGCTTGTTTCAATATTTTTTTTTGGGGGGGGGGGGGGGAATATTCGCCTTCACGTTCTTAATAACCGTGAATTAAAGAGTTTTGTTACAGAAGATGGAAAAAAGTGAACTTCTTCGTATTGTTTCAACAAAATATCCCGCAAAGTTTTGAGCAAACAACGCGTGGTAACCTAAGACAAAAACACAAAGCATATTGCGACGTGAAATATTAGACTAATTAAAAGCTGTCGTTTGTGGAAACAAAACGTTTTCCGTTTTGTTTATTTTTTTTTTTGTTCTTCTTCACCGCGAGCCTTAACTCGGCCGAGCGAGAAACGCTTCCCGTAGATGAGGAATATTTTATGCCTTTTGCTCCGCGGAGATGGCGGGAACAGTTAGTTCTCAGAGGCGCGAATATCTGCACGAACCCAAGCACCGACGAGGCAAGACCAACAGCGCTGACGGAGAATTCTAAAAGAAAAATTTTTAAACGGTACCAGCTCTCTCCCAACCCCTTACCTTGAAATCCTGCGGGCGCTGAAAGCCCCTGTTAGGCCGTCCTTTGTTCTTCCGCAGCCATTAATACGCTTAAAAAGAACACACCCAACTCGCAATCCTCCCGGCTTCTACCTTACCCCCCCCCTGCCCTAAAACCCTTTGAACCCACAGGCAGCTACTACATTTCACCTGCAAAGTACTGCGAATTTCAGACCGGGCTGTCTGCTGCTTTCTCATTAAGAGCAATTTGCACACATCGGTGTGCTCGTATTTTAACACGGCCCTCCTACCTGCAGCGCTTCAAACCATGATTCGACTTTCCCTCAGGCGAGATGTAAATACCACCGTGTGGAAGAGAAAGAACTTGTTTCATTCGGTCATTATAAATATTGAAATTATTTTCGTGAAGTTTTATAATTTGGTACACAATTAGTCTAACAAACGTTGCAACGGAGCAAAAAAATTTTTTTTCACGAGTTCGTTTCGTAGTCTGGTTGGTAAACAGATCCATAAATTTACCGTCACAGACACAGAGAATATTTAGTGTCTGTGACACTAAAATGGTTAAAGTAATTCGGTTTGTCAGATATATCACTGTTACGTTACTATATACAAAAATTCTTATTGTATATATATATATATATTTGTATATATATATATATATATATATATATATATATATATATATATGTACTACGTATTTTATTTTTATTATTTTAGTTATGTATTGTGACTCAATTTTGTTCCTGTGAACTTTTTTTTATTCTCTAATAGTTTTTGCGTAATGGCTTGCAAATGTCAAAATGTGCATTTTATGGTTTAAAGGACGCCACTAATACCAACTGACATACCAAACTGATAAAACTCACAGGGAATAACGATATTGTAGGTTACAATGTATTTTTTATAAAATCACAAAGTAAAATACTTTTATATTTAAAAAAAATTACATTATAAAATTGATTTAAAATTGCAGAATTTTTATTTAAATAAGATACAAATTTGTTTTTATATAGGAGTACTTTTAGCTTGCAACATCGTCATTTACTGTGATTATTTTTATAGTTTGGTATTTAATTTTTTTTAATGTCGTACTTGAAACCGTAACTAGCAAATTTTGACATTTACGAACCATTACGCAAAACCTATGGCAGATAAATAAGTTTATAAGAGGAGATTTAGCCACAAATTTTATTTTAGATAACAAATAATATCTGCTACAAATATAATAATATAATATGACGACGAAAATTTATGTAGACCGCGCCCTTGAGCATATCGTTACTACAATACGTTTACAACAGCGTACCGTAGTGAGAAAGTAGTCCAAAGTTGATCCTTCGTGTCAATTGGAATAAAAAGTAATATTCTTAATGTATTTTATGCATTTGCAAAACTTATTGAAAAAAAAAAATAAAGTCCTGCTATAAAAAGAGAGCGTAGAAAATTGCGAAAATATTTGGTGTCCCAACAGTCTCTAAAAGGCTGTAGCACGATACATTTTGTATGACTGGACGAACAATTATTTGACACAGTTCAAATCTTCACAGGCCAACAGCGGACGTTCAGTATCGTCGTAACTATAAACGTCTGGCCCAGTCATATGGAAGCACGCGAAAATGGGATAAGAAAATCGAACATGTAAATAGTACATTGAAACACATCAGTCAATTTTCGCCCGATACATCACCCTCTTTTCTTAAAACTAGTGACATGCAAATTTCACGTTGTATTTGGCGACAGGCTGAAATTTAATAACATATACTCACCCGACGGCAATCAGTCACTTTATTTACTCCGGGACTTTGTATAATTCTTGAAGGACAGTGGGCATATTGCATTTCACTTCATTTTATTGGTTGAAAAAGTCCAGGCGCGCCACACAAACGACTGGCCAGCCAACAGCATAAGTATAAATTATGACTAGAGGTACGTCAAATTCGCAAATACATTCCAGGTCAGGTTGAACACCAATTATGTATACTTCATTGTCGTGTCTGTGACTTGCTGGCGGCTGTCACGAAACACATTTGACTACTGCAAGCCAGTAGTAAATAAGGAAATAATGCGAAGTGCTATCGCTTGCTACCTGCTTGTACGGTTATGAGCCAATAAATAATTGATTGTGGCCAGTGGGTGTATAGGACTGACAAGTCTAGGCTGCTGCCAGATGAATCCGCGAAATTGACTTACCTCTAATTATGGTATATCGCGAAAATGTTTTGTACCAATATGCCATTGAAAATACGATAGTGACTTGCTACGTGTATGATTGGGAGATATATATCTGACATAGCGTAGCTGTCTGCAGACAAATAACGGGCTTCAAATACTACAATAGCGAAATTCTTATTGGCTCAGTCAAATAGGGTTACAGCCACAAGTACAAGCGAGAGCCAGTAATCATCTGGTAAGCAGAACGCGCGTTGAAATCCAGCAAACAGTCAAGTTTTCCCGCGATAAACAATCATTAGCGGCACGAGTATTTTGCGTATTCATCTGGCAACAGACTAGACTTCTCAGTTCTATACGTGTATTGGCTGAAGCCAAATATCCATTGGCTTCTAACAGTACAAACGTGTAGCACATGATATCTCCACGACTTCTTTCCTTATTTATAACTGACTTGCAGTCGTCAACCGCTCTCGTCTTATCACAGAAGGAGGAGTGAAGTATACGTTATTGACGTTCAACATAACCTAGAATCAACACGCGAAATAATCGTGCTTCTACCAATCATCTCTAAGCATAAGTCAAGTGAGTACACAGTAAGTTGCAGTCCAATTTACTGTCAGATAACATCGCGAAGTTAACGGTGCTCCTCTTACGACCAGAGCCGCGATTTTGTGGCGAAAAGATTTTTGCACAGTTTGGTTTGTATTCCTTATGTGCAGATCTGCAGTTCCGTTTCATGGTCGGTGATTGGATGTTTTAACTCTCGCCGGTCTTGGTGATCTACTGGCAAATCACAGCAGTATGACGTCACAGTAACCTTATTTTGATTGGTGCAGTCAAATGAGAGACCAGTCTGACTAACGACACGCTGCCAATAACCATGAAGCACAACTTCCGATGTGCACGTGAGACATTGAAACATATTGGAGCAGAAATCTTTTCGTGACAAAATCGTGGCTTTACTTATAACTAAATATAATAAAATTTCGTGTTATTCGCTGGCAACATACTAGACTGCAAAGTGATGAAGGATAGTTCTCATTGGCCTTACACGTCATGACTGTCGTGGGGAACGCTACTGATAAATAATTAAAAGTTCTAAGGCAGGGTAGCCAATCTTCTACACATCATCTCACGTGACGCTCCACAATGGCTGCAGCCAATGAATCCACACATCATACTCAGGCCTTTGAAGAGTAATGATGTCTTGCTTGTTACCATCAGATAGTAAAGCGAGTTAGGCATTTCTATACTAGTATTATTTCGTATTGCCTGAATATACACGGTCTTTAACTTAACGTACAGTAATAAACCTGTCGTATTAATTTTTTTGCTCTTCAGTTCCTCTTTATTACTCTCCGAGTACAGATTGAAGTGGATGCATCATAATTTGAGACACTGGAAAATCGCGAAAATGTTAAAAATAGTCTCCAATAAACTGTATTATATTAACAGTGACACGTGTGAACAGTTTTGGGACAAATCACACACGCTGTGTGTCCAAGCTGTGCAGTTATAACTGGGCCTGTTGTATAGAGAAACAATGCTACAAATAAACCATAGCCAATGTTGATACGAAACATTCAGTGTTATAAACATCACGTTGGAGTCTAGCAATCGATAAACTATTCCCTCGATTTTCAAGTCTCTCTAATCATAATATTATTTCTTTTCTTCAAGCATTATTCGGTCGACTGTCAGATGTCTGGGCTTAACGTCACGTTTACAGACATATGCAAGGAGAAATTAGTTGTACATGAACGGAAGTAAGATACCCTTTAAACTTTTATAATGAACGGGGAATTTACCTCGTGTCTTCTTAAGTCCAGTGATTTACTAGAGTGCCACCTCAGTCGCTAGTTAAATGATAGAAAGGTAGTGAATATATAACACAGTAAAATTTACAAGCTGCATGAAACGTGCTACAGAAAACCATAACAATAAAACCAACCGGGGGGGGGGGAGGGGGATAGAAAAGCGAGTACTAACTGTTGTCGGCAAACATGTAAGATTCCTTTTCGAAATTGTATATATGCTACATGTTTGTTTATATATATAGCTAATATTGGCATTTCTTTCATTTAT
Source organism: Medauroidea extradentata (assembly GCA_003012365.1). Taxonomy (NCBI): domain Eukaryota; kingdom Metazoa; phylum Arthropoda; class Insecta; order Phasmatodea; family Phasmatidae; genus Medauroidea; species Medauroidea extradentata. Next base: position 16,271 of record PNEQ01116778.1, on the reverse strand, counting down.
TACTGTGGGGTTCGCCTGCAATACGGCAAAATTCGTCGTATGTCCACAGAAATGATTCCGTTTACAATATTAATCGATTTTCATTAATAGTCCACAGATCACAAAAATATAATCTTGGTGTAGAAAATAATTTTGATATGAACAAACTAATAACGCCGATACGTTTTCTGAAATTATAGAAAATATAATAGTTTACTGCTGAAGTCCTTTAGAAGGCAATTTTCTGGGAAATTCAAGGGGTTAGGTTATTTTAAAACATATTAGTACGTGTCGGATATCTGTTACCTCAGTATATTACTAAATCAGAGTCTCTTATAAGTCACCTTTGCAAGAATCTTTTCAAGATCATTATCGGACGGAGATAATAGAACTCTACCTTGAATTAGGTATACAAGTTTTGAACTATGGTGCAGAATTCTAAAAGGCAGAGGAGCAGTTGTAGCTCATGGAATGTTGGCAGGTAGGGCACAAGTTGCTGAGAACTGTACACTCCTGTGAACGCACCGCCGTATACCAGTGACCATGAAATATCTACTCGCTACTTATTGTGTTGTGAGCAGTCAGTATAAGTGACACCTACATACCAGCGTGTCAGTGGCTGTACTGTCAACTATTGCACAACCATATACAGTTTCTGCAACTTGTGTCCTATTTGCCAACAACCCTAGAGCCGCCTTTGCAGGAGATATCTCCGTACGTTGTATACATAATGTTTGGTAATTATAGGTACAAACGAAAGGGGTGTGTCGAGGACGATGAAACAAGCAAATAATTATAGTAAAGATGAGTTGGGAAAACGACAATTTTCCCGTTACGATGTATGGACACGTGCAAATATGGCAGTGTTGCAACATTGATTTTTTTTTTGTATGGGGATATTTAAAAGCTGTGGTGTATGCCAGCCCTGTTGATAGTGTCCACTGGTTACAGGAACGCATTGTGGATGATTGCTACTGCGTTCGGAACACACCTGGGATTTTTGAACGTGTACGGGCATCGATGCGAAGACGTGCTGAAGCCTGCCTGTTGTATTGTCTCCGTCCACATGTGTAGCATTTTGACGTTTTGGTCGTCAGGAGCACTGGTATTATAGCGTTCCTGTCGTAACATGTAATGTGTCATATTGGGAAAACTATTCGTTTTCGGAACTATGTTTATTGGTATTATTTGCTTGTTTCATCGCCATCGACACACCCCATTCGTTTGTACCTATAGTTACCAAACACCCTGCATAGTAAAGTGTTACTCGACTGCTTTTTCTTGTAACTTACTTTACCTGTTACCTTCAACAAGAATTAACGACTTGATTCCTCAGTAAGGTTACTAGTCAAAAACTAAAAATGATTGTGAAGTTGTAACATCTGTGTCATGTCAGATGGATAATTTTAGATAGATTTCCTTGTGTAGCTCTTGCAATAGAAAATGAACTCTAAGATGGCAAGTACCGAACCGAACCCCCTTAATGTCTGGCTTGTTTTACCACCCTCATCCCGAAGGCTGCACCCTCGGATTCATGCCAGCAGTTGGGCGCATACTTACGTTTCCTAAGCTAATATTAATTCCCCGAAGTCTTTAGGCTTGCAGACGTGTTTTTACAAGGAAAGCTCCGTATCCCCCGTCTTCCTCCTCCGGGAATGTATAATGCGCCTGCATTTGCATGCAAAGTTAGTCTGCCTTCGCCCAGGCAATCTCAGCAACGTGCAAGCGACGCGAGGAAAAACTGCAATCCACCTTCAATAAGATCCACTGCACGGTCATTAAACACTTTAGTTAAATACATAAAAATGCGTAAAAACACCATTGAAGGAATTCCCAATATCCCATTATTTATATTCAGTCGAAGAATATTTATGTAATCATTAGGCAAAAATGCATATTATAATGGCGTAAGATATTTTGCCACTTTTGGTGTGTGTATTTTTTTAATGTGGCGATGGTGTCGATGAATGCTCATGTGAGTCAAAAAACGACGAAGTCCTGTTTTATATGTCAAAATAGTCTTATTCCGATTGGCGCAGTTGAATGAGAGCTACGCCACCAGTAATCGTGAAGCAGAACTGCCAACGTGCACATAAGGCAGTGAAATGAAATAATGCAAAAGTCATTTCGCGACAAAATCGTGGCTGAAGCCTGTGAAAACAGGTCGAGTCATTAGCATAGTGTATCTACCAATGCTGTCACATTAGCCACCTTATTACAGTTCATGAAATGGCCGCCAGCAGCGGTATTGTTTTTAAAATAATCTTGAACGTTACTGTAAGCTCGCCGTAGGTTTACAGAAGGTTCGCGGTGAAATGAGCACTTTTAGAAACGCCAGTGTACTTGAAGACAAATTTACAGAGTCCACGTTCCTTTGTATTGCTCTTGATATTTATGTTACAGGTTAATGAACAATTTTAAAAATATAACAAATGTCAAGAAATGTATTTTATCATTTTAGTTTATACATTTACTAAAAAAATAATAGAGGATACTATGCAATTGTTGAGATGTAACTATGTATGTATATATTCCTTATAATTTACTTTATTAATGTTGTGGTGTATCCGCACGAAATTTTGAACTTATCAAGAGACAAAGAGAGCAACTGGGACCTGACAGTTTTCGGGCATTAATGTTGATTCGTGCTCGCAGACCGTCTCGTAATAGCCTTTAAGCGCAATGCGCTCAACTTGTGCCAGTTTCCCTGCAGAGGACTCGACTTAAGGGCATGGACCCGAGTTTCTTCGCATTTAACGACAATTATTTTTTAAAACATAAATGGGATCCGATATCGTAAAATCGCATCGTAACTCTGTTACGACTGATTTAAACTGCATACTCTAATTTCGTCGAGTCATAAGACTGCAAAATAGTTGCTAATTAGTTAATTAACGAAATTTCCTTTTAATTGATAAATTAGCTATACTCATCATACAGTTTGTCTAGAAAAATTACGTTGCATAGTAAAACCAATTTGCAAAAAAATTATGAAGCAATTTTACGATATTGACTCTCGTATGGATTTAAAAAAAAATAATTCTCTCGAAAGCCGAGAAACTCGGACCCAAGCCCTTAAGGCGTCCGCCTACCTCAGAGCGCGGCGGGAGCAAGGATAGGGTTTTACATGTTAAACTAAATTCCCTGTAGCTCAGTCACCCTTTGAGATATCGCTTTCGGATGGAAACCATTTTCTGCATTGATAAGAGGAGAATACTGCTACGAAAACGAAAATGTGAAAAGAATTTTACGAATACAGGGTTTCGAGTGTTTAACCGGCATGAAAACACTTATTTGCTCATAGCTGCCAGGGTATTGATATAACTTGCTAAAATATTCCGTAGCAGTGTGGGCCGTATCATACTGAACAAAAAAGTCAGTGGTGGCATATATGTAGGCATGAAAGTGACTGAGATATTTAGGAATATAATTTAACCTGTAACGCCCTATCCTTGCTGCCGCCGGAGCTCTGAGGTAGGCAGAAGCCTTAAGGAGGATAGTGAACTGCTTTATTTAATTTACTGCATTCCTAACGGTATATCAATATCTTTGTCATGTTATGCTTTAAATGTTAGGATCCCACAACTTTTTATATTGTTATATAGTAAATTACTTCCAGATAATAAGTAGAGACACTGGAAAATCGCGGGAATAGTTGACGGTTTGCTAGGCTCCAACATGCTGTACATAACACTGACTGTTTCGTATCAACATTGGCTATGGTTAGAGATGATGGTTTATCGCGAAAATGTTTTGTGCCAAGATAGCCTTGAAAACACTGACACAACGTAGCTGTCTGCAGACCAATACCAGGCATCCAATATTACAATATCGGGATTCTTATTGGCTCAGTCAAATAGGGCAACAGCTCCACGTGCAAGCTAAAGCCAGTAATCTTCTGGTAAGCTGGACGTGTATTGAAATCCATCAAACAGTCAACTTTTCCTGCGATAAACCATCATCTCTAGCTATGGTTAATTTGAAGCATTGTTTCTCTCTTCAACAAACCCAGTTAGAACTGTACAACTTGGACACACAGCGTGTGTGATGCGCCACAAAACTGTTCACACGTGTCACGGTTAATATACTACCGTTTATTGGAGAGTGTCTCTATAATAATAAGACATTTGTTGGAAGATAAGAAAGAATGTGTTGTTTCTTACCATTTAACAAATGTCTGGAAGTAATTGCATAGCCAAACATGTATAAAAAAAGAAGTAAAGTAACATTTAGAGAATGAAATGTCAAAAATGTTGATAGGCCTTCAGAAATGCTTGTAACGGGGAAAATATTATAAATTTAAGAAGTCCGATCAAATTTAAGACGGATTTGGATGATGACTTTCTATGTTCTAATTTTAATTACGATGCTTTAAGTTCATAATAATTAATATATTTGTGTCATTACAAACGTATGTTTCCCTATAGACTAGACATTCCTCTTCCTTGATAAGGCATCAAGCTTAAAACTTAGAATTTAATAAACTAAAAACTAAAATGGAATTAAACGCTGTGCTTTAAATTATTTGCATATTTGCCACCTTTCATCTGGTTAAACGTCGTAAGTCATTTTTAACCAAGGAAATCAAGGCGCGTGTTAAAGGGGATAAAGAACAAAACTCCTTTTTGAAGCGATGTTAAAAGGAAACTAACGGTTTTCCAATCGTTTTCAGCTAAACCGACAAGGCAAGTTCGTTTGTGGATTTGGGGGGGGGGGGGGGAGATTTACCAGTGCGCTCAAAAGACAGTAGCAATTTTTCTTTTCGAGAACATTCTTCTTGGTTTTGATTTCCATAATTGCCTACTTATGCAGACTTTCAAGCCTGCACATCTTAAAAATACGCCACTGCGTAGAAAATGAGAATGAAATGAAAGCATTATCCAACAAATGAATTGATACCTTCAGAAATGCATCTGTACGTATATTAACGTAGTTATCTTCCTATACTGTACCAAATTTTGCGTCAGGATTGAATAAAGCCTTTTACTGCTTATTACGACAGAAATGTATTTAACATACACACAATTAAAATATATATAAATTATTAACTACAAATAGAATATAAAAATATATTAAATTCATAAACGACGTATCACAGGTATAGGTTGTTTAGGATTACGTGAGCACTCAAAAATCCGTGGTGTAAACAATCTTAAGCAGTAATAGACGTTAAACACAGTATGAAACACTTTCATTATTTTAACTTGTAAGTGAATATATTTGTCAGCAATCGACATCTATGTCTTTAGCGATGGTGAGGGGTGACAATGTATGGAGCAGCGCCAGAATGAAGGAACGGGGGAACATGGGAGATCCCCGATAAAACCCGCTGACCAGTGGCATCCAGCAAAATTCCCAGAAATTAAAATCCGAGGACCGACCCCACTGGGGATCGAACCCGGATCGCCTTGAGATTCTCCTTGTACATAGAGAAATTGTGGAGCATTCATACTATAAAAGTATAGCAACAGCATCATATTTGACTGTTTCCTAAATAAATACAGCAATGCCACCATTGATGTATGGAAATATAATTTACCATACCTACTTTCCAAGCACTCCTATCCATCGGTGTGATAAATCTACACAGATTTTTTCTTCAGTGCAGCCATAAATATCAATGTTTCGATAAAATTGCAGTGTTAAATTTTAAAAAAAAGTATCAACAAAAATATGCCACGGCATGACTAGAGGTACGTCAATTTCGCGGATTCATCTGGCAGCAGCCTAGACTTGTCAGTCCTATACACCCACTGGCCACAATCGATTATCTATTGGCTTATAACCGTACAAGCAGGTAGCAAGCGATAGCACTTCGCATTATTTCCTTATTTACTACTGGCTTGCAGTAGTCAAACGCGTTTCGTAACAGCCGCCAGCAAGTC
>PNEQ01116778.1:0-10307 GCA_003012365.1 Medauroidea extradentata | reverse complement strand
TACAATTGGCGTTCAACCTGACCTGGAATGTATCTGCGAATTTTACGTACCTTTAGGCATGCATGACCTATCTTTAAAGGTGATGGTATCGAAAATGTTTTGTGCCAACATACCCTTGAAAACGCTGTAGTTAATTGAAACACATCATGGCTGGGTGATACACGTCTGACACAACGTAGCTGCCTGCGGACCAATAACAGACATTAAACATTACACTAGCTAGAGACAGGAAATTACGCATAAATTTTTTTTCATCACTTTGTTTTAGTGCCTCACGTGCCTACTTGCATCTCTACTTTGTGGTCAGTGATTGGATGCCGTAACACGCAGCGTCTGGAGGTTAAACCCGCAGACGTGATGTGTGGCAGTTATCCGTGTACTGATTGGCACATAGTCAAATGAATAACGGCTCTGCACAACAACACTTTGAAAATAGCCATGATGTTGAGCTGCAGGTACGCACATACGGCACTGAAACAAAGTGGGCAAAAATCTTTTCGCCAAAAATTCCTGTCCTTAACAATAGCGATATTCTTATTGGCTCAGTCAAACAGGCTAACAGTTCCACATACAAGCGAAAGCCAGTAATGTTGTGGTAAACTGAGCGTGTGTTGAAACCTACCAAACAGTCAAGTTTACCCGTGATCTTCCCTACGTGTCTTACGTCTGTGGCAATGAAAATAAGATATTCTTATTTCTTTCAATCAGCTTGTGCTGTTATGTTACTTCTACATTTTGTTCACTGAATCCATAAAGCTAAATAGTACTTTAATTGTAATATTAGTACACCAGTCACATAACGTTAGGTGACAATGCATATACGCCGCATTAAATATACTGAGATACATAGACCAGAAGCCTTTCATCGTATTTTGTGCCAGTTTTCGAGGCGATATTATCGTTTCATAAATTTTAGGAACTCAAGAAATATCACTGCATTTATTATGTATTAGTTATTCCGTCTTTGGATACATAAAACATAATTAAGTTTGAGTAATTAAATACTAAGAAAAGTTATACAAGAGTTACATGACGTACAATAGGCCTATTATATGAATTTGTCATTAAAAAATGAAAAATAAAAACTGGCCTAGTTAACAAATAACTAAATTATTCGCTGTTTCAGTACCTTTCAATTGTTAAAATTAAAATGCAACGAATTTTAAGATGCGTTATTATTAGAGACACTGGAAAATCGCGAAAATGTTTAGCATAGTCTCCAATAAACTGTATTATATTAACGGTGACACGTGTGAACAGTTTTGGGTCAAATCACACACGCTGTGTGTCCAAGCTGTGTGTCCAAGTTGTGCAGTTTTAACTGGGCCTGTTGAAAAGAGAAACAATTCTTCAAATAAACTATAGCCAATGTTGATACGAAACATTCAGAGTTATATACAGCATGTTGGAACCTAGCAAATAGTCAACTATTCCCGCGATTTTCCAGCATCTCTAATTATTATGTTTACTGTCTGAAATAAATAATGCCAGAAAATTCTAGTACCCAGTTAAAATAACCATTTACTTTCTTTAGTCCACTACAAGGTAAAATTATATTTTGTATGAGCAAAATATATTTTGTAAGTACAGACCTTGCTAAATAAATATCTGTTAATCCCAGAAACATTTTGCTGTCTTCACTAAATTGTATTCGCCAATAAACATTAAGTGTTTACCACAAAATAATTTGTCTGAGAAACATTTAGGCTAAACCATCCCTACTTGGTGATAGTAAGACTTCCAACTTCAGTAACAGAAATACGGTAAACATTGATCTTATATTTGAAACATTGGTCACTTATTACCAGGGACCTGAAAAATTAGCGTTTTCTTTTACACATACGCTAGAATTCCAGCAACTATAAGTTATTGTCACTTTCGCAATTGGCCGTTGATTAATTTGACATCCGCTGGAAGTCTCGGAGCCAATAGTAAAAATATACCTTAACATGCCTCATACCACCGTGTCCGCGAGCAGCTAGTGGACACCTGCTGTCTTCTTGAATACACATATATTCTTGGAAGCTAGCCTACATGTCAGTGAACCCGTGAATTTTTCCCGTCTCTATTTATTACATAAACTACTTGCTCTGTTAGCAACCTTGTGAAGACCGCAAAGTAGTTTACAACGATATTACGGTATAACACCACGCAAGGTAGTTTATCACGATATTAAGGTACGACACTATACGTGATGTTAAATAATGACGTTTAAAACATCCTTATAGCCAGATAGCCGACTGAGACAAGAAATTTGATAAGACACTTGGGGTCGCAATAGCTGGGAAACGCCTTAAAATTGATGACCAAACGTAGAACATACACTGTAAAAGATAGTCCTAAAATGTTTAGGCAGTAATTAACCTAAACGCGGTATGGGTAGGTTACCAACCTTCCGCCTTGTAAACATGCAAACTTTTACAATAGTTACAAAACAAGTCTGGTAACTTCAGTATACATGTGACTGTTTTACAAATAAGTTTAGGAGTGCTACCATGGATGTCTGGGAAACAATTCTACCATACCTACTTTCTTAGCGATACTATACGCACGTGGGACAAATTTACAAACTATTTTTTTTAGAGTGTATGGTAGCACAGATGCCACACATCGCTGCATCTGCGACTGCCAGGCGTAGCATTCGTGTGGCATCAAACCAATTAATTGTGTCTATTTAGCAGTGTACCGCCTGGCCTGAGTGTGCTGATTACCCGCATAGTTTACTGGGTTCCAATCTGGTGTCTTCTGCAGAGTGTTTGTGTACATTTCCTGCGCGTCAGCTGAGTGTTAGTTGACACTAATGTGAAGCGTTATACGTGAGCCACTGCTAAGTGCACACAATTAATTGGTTCGATGCAACACGAATGCTACGCCTGGCAGTCACAGATGCAGCGATGCGTGGCATTATGTTAAACGTTTGGTCACCAATTTCAGAGTGTTTTATGACTATATAGCGATCCTAAACGTCTTATATCAAATTTTTTGTCTCAGTGTCGGCTATTTCGCTATAGGTAGGGCCACGATTTTGTCGCGGAAAGATTTTTGCCCCACTTTGTTTCAGTGTCTCACGTACGCATCGGCAGCTTTGATTCATGGTTTTGGCAGCGTGTCTTTGTTCAGACACGTTTCTCATTTGACTGCATCAATCAGAATAAGATTATTGTGACTCCGTACGTCTGTGATAGGCCAAGGCAAGTGAGAGTAAAATTATCCAATTACGGGCGATGTAGCAGACCTGTAGACGTGCACATGACGCATCGAAACCAAATGTTGCAAAAATCTTTTCGCCACAAAATCGTGGGATGTTTTAAACGTCATTCGTTAACATCCTGTATGTGGTCGGTTTACTTTATTAAAACATTTTTCTTTCAGTGTAAGTTTGAGATACAGTTCTGAGAATTCACGACGCGAAAATATAGACGTGAAGTCGTTGATTACGTTTTTGTTTATTGAAATTCGCTGTGTAAAAATAAAAAATAACAATAATAATACGAAACGTCCTGGCGAAACGTCGTTAATTAGAAAGGTTCTGCTCTCGACGGGCCAGCGAAACTCTCCGGCGTCCTGACGCACGTCTGGTGGCGTCCCAACGCCATTAGCGACGCCAGATTGCCGTGCACGAGGCGAGCTTTTAACGTAATGACATAGGTTTCGCGCGCACACGCACACACATGTGCACTCTTTATGACGTCACACCAACCCCTCCCTATGGCAACTCTTCGTCCTTATTTCCTCCCCTGACAGGATCACAAGATAGGAGGGGTGTGTGAAAAGGCGAGGATTTTTAATATACGAAATGAGCGGGACCTGACATCCCATGACTCATTTTTAATACTCACCTCATGTATGCAAATCAGGCGTTTCAAGCGTTTGCTTGAGTGGATGAAAATTCTTGCGTGAAGAAAAAAAAAAAGTTTGTAACTGTCGCTACTACCCCTATGTCCTGAAACCCATCTGCAAGCCATGCATTGTTTGGCATCTTTTTTTTTTAATTACTATTATTATTTCGCGCCCAGGTGGTGTATAGCGTGGTTGGTTGTAATTAAACGAGTGCGCTTATATCACAATGTTGCGTCGGGGCGAAAATGTGAAAAGGATTGTGTGTAGGAGAGGGTTTGTTGTAAGATATATACAGTCGCATTTTGAATGTATGGAAACTATTCTGCATCATAATTATTGTTTCTCATTAAAGGTTATGGAAAGGTACGATGTCGAACGGTAGACTGGAATACTCAATCGTTAGAGACACGATTTTGTCGCGAAAAGATTTTTGCCCCACTTTGTTTCAGTGACTCACGTGCACATCGGCAGTTCTGTTTCAAGGTTATTGGCAGCGTGTCTTTGTTGAGACACGTTTCTCATTTGACTGCACCAATCACAATAAGATTATTGTGAGTCTGTACGTCTATAATTTGCCAAGGCAAGTGAGAGTAAAATCATCCAACCACAGACGTTGTAGCAAAGCTGCAGGTGTGCACATGACGCATCGAAACCAAATGTTGCAAAAATCTTTTCGCCATAAAATCGCGGCTCTATCAATCGTCAATAAAATCTGAACTACTCATCAACATTCTACGAGATTTTTTTTTTGCCGAGTAGATATTTTATCACCGGACGTTTATTTATATATCACTATGCGGTAGTATGCTTTACTTTTGAGTAAATACATTCAAAACTGTTTTTTTAAATATGAGCTTGAAACCACAAAATCTACAAAAATTGAAGTCAGTAATATTTATAATTTTAATATGATAATATCTAGGCCTCTGTAATAACCAAATTTAAAAAAATACTCGAGTTTTGATTTGAAATTAATTTTAATATCCGAAAATCTCTGCGCAAGAGATTTATGGGTGTAAAAATTATTTTCAAACGAAAACGCGAGTATTTTTTTAAATTTAGTTATTATAGAGGTCTTAGATAATATCATATTAAAATTTATAAAACTTACAGTTTTTCATTTATATAGATTTCGTAGTTTTGTAGTCCTTATTTTTTTTATTTTTTTTTAACTTTTATACCTGAAAGTAAAGTATAAATCGGGAAAGTGATATATAAATAAACGTCCACTGACAAAGTATCTACTCGGTGAAAAAATCTCATCGAATTTTTAGTGAGTAGTTCAGATTTTCTTGACGATTGAGTATTTCAGTCGTCCACTCGACATCGTATCTTTCTATACCCCGTCAGATCTATCATCGTCATCGTTGGAGCCTAATATAGATACTGGTGGAATGACTGAGTCACAAGTAATTGTATGCTAGTTCTCTTCCGACATTTGAAACCGTCGAAAATGACTAATCGGACGGCCAATTGTAAGGTATCTGGAGAACATTTCAAAATTGTTTTAAGATTTGAAATACTCTTTAAGACAATATTTAGTCCTTTAAAGTCAGTACTTATAACAACAGAGTATAGTTACAGATAATGGTTAGAGATGACGGTTTGTCCCGGGAAAACTTTACTATCTGAAGTGTTTCAACGTACGTTCAGCTTATAAAAAGATGACTGGCCTTCGCTTGTGCGAATAGCTGTTGCGCTACTTGACTGAGCCAATAAGAATCCCGCTATTGTAATATTTGATGCCTATTATTGGTCTGCAGACAGCTACATTGTGTCAGACGAATAACACCCTATCATTCATGTCGTAATAAACTACAGTGTTTTCAAGGGTATGTCGGCACAAAACATTTTCGCGATATACACCCAGCGTGTGGAGGTTAAACCCGCATATCACAGACGTGATGTGTGGCAGTTATCCGTGTACTGATTGGCACAGCCAAATGAATAACGACTCTGCACAAAAACATTCTGACAATAGCCATGAAGTTGAGGTGCAGGTGTGCACATAAGACACTGAAATAAAGTGGGGCAAAAATCTTTTCGCGAAAATTACCGGGCCCTAATCATCTCTAATTATGGTATATCGTGAAAATGTTTTGTGACAGCATACCCTTGAAAACGCTGCAGTTTCTTGCAACACATATGATTCGGTGATATACTTCTGACACAACGTAGCTGTCAGCATACCGATAGCAGCCATCAAATATTACAATAGAGGGATTCTTATTGGCTCAGACAAATAGGGTAACATCTCCAAGTACAAACTAAAGCCAGTTATTTATGGCAAGCTGAACTTGTGTTGAAATTCAGCAAACAGTCAAGTTTCCCCGATATATACTATCATCTCTAGGTATAGGGTTAAAATTAGAGATGATGGTATATCGCGAAAATGTTTTGTGTCAACATAGCCTTGAAAACACTGACACAACGTAGCTGTCTGCAAACCAATAACATGCATTAAATATTAAAATAGTGTCATTCTTATTGGCTCAGTCAAATAGGGCAGTAGCTCCACGTACAAGGAGAAGCCAGTAATCTTTTGATAAGTTGAACGTATGTTGAAGCCTAGCAAATAGTCAAGTTTTTCCGCGATAAACCATCATATCTAGTTAAAATACGTTTTCTAGAACTGACTCAAAGCTGAAGAATATTTTATACATGTGCGACCAATGGCACGTAGTTCAATGACGCATAACACCGACCATCAATATTCTGCATGATCGACTAATACAGGTATTTAGTCAAAACTAACTCAAATAACCAGCAAGTCTCCACCTGTACCATAACGCAGCCAGAACTTTAATAATTAAACTGAAATTGTATTTCTTGAACACTAATAAACAGAGACCTGTAAACTCAGCGTTATTTTCTAACTGAAGACTAAGACTGCAAACTTTAGCTTGCTCGACACCGTACTTTAGCATACAATGCCGTGACATGCAGCGGGGAATGCTTTGGGCAGTGGCGGCTCGTGGATTGTTGCCAGGTGGGGCTGCAGATAGTCGGAACTGTATACTCTTGCTGAACGCGCCGTAGACCAACGACCATGAAACATTTGCCGGCACCTGCACATCAGCGTGTCAGTGGCTGTAGAGTCATCCCTGTACAGCTCTTGGCAACTGCAGCCCTACCTGCCAACAACCTACGAGCCGCCACTGGCTTTGTGCCAAGTTACCTGAATTTCCGCGGTAGTGTGACCAAACGCATGTAAACAGTGGTGGCTCAAGGGTTGTTGGCAGGTAGGGCACAAGTTGCCGAGAACTGTACACTCGTGTGAGCGCGCCGCCTTATACCAATGACTAGAGACACTGGAAAATCGCGAAAATGTTTAAAATAGTCTCCAGTAAACTGTATTATATTAACCGTGACACGTGTGAACAGTTTTGGGACAAATCACACACGCTGTGTGTCCAAGCTGTGCAGTTCTAACTGGGCCTGTTGTAGAGGGAAAAATGCTACAAATAAACCATAGCCAATGTTGATACGAAACATTCAGTGTTACATACAACACGTTGGAGCCTAGCAAACAGTCAACTATTCCCTCGATTTTCCAGTGTCTCTACCAATGACCAGGTAATATCTACTCGCTACTTATTGTGTTGTGAGCAGTCAGTAATAAGCGGCACCTACATATCAGCGTGTCAGTGGCTGTAGCGTCAACTAACATATACAGTTCTCTGCAACTTGTGCCCTACCTGGTAACAACTACGAACCGCCACTGTATGCAAAACTGTCAAAATATAAATTACAACACTACGGTCACGAACTTTTCGATAAAGAGTTTGACCCAGTTTTCTTCAGTGATTCACATTCTCATTTGCAGTCCTGCCTAATGGTCAGCGATTGGACGTTTCAACTCCTGGGATTCTACCGTCGAATCACAGACGCATGGCCACCGAGAGGGAGGGGCAAATGGGGCAAACGCCCAGGGGCCCAAGCTCATGAGGGGCCTGGACCCGGGGCAGTAAACCGAAAAATAATGAAATAAAACTTTTAGAAATGTTATTTTCAATCACAAATAATTTGTCTCATGTCACATAGTGTTGCTTCCTGTATTATTAAGCAGCAGAACAAATGTTACATTCAGTTTTCATTAAAAAAAAAAAAAGAGGGGGGGATTTGGGATGGTATGAGGCCCTAAAGACTCACTTGCACAGGCGCCCGGAAATCCTGTCAGTGGCCCTGCACAGACGTGTGATGTTTCAGTAACCTTACTGTGGTTGGGACAGTCAAATGAGGGACGTCACTTCACACAGACACACTGCCAATAACCAGGAAGCAGAACTGCTGATGTGCACGCAAGGCACTGAAACAAACTGGGGCAAATTTAATTCGTGGCACTATAAATCACATTAGGGCTGGCTCCCCGTGACCACCAACGGTCGTGTTCAAGGCTGTACAGGTGAGTGAAGTCTATTGTGTTTCGAAATAATATTGCGCAGAGTACTCAAGCAGACATCAGCTGCTAATTGGCTGCTCAGTGACACAGCGAAACCACACGATTGGGCATGCATTTACATGCTTCTTTATTATTAGTTGAGCGCTCTGCGGGAGGTCCCAAATAAGTTAAGAAGAAATTGTGAAAGCGGCACGAACTTAACAGTTGTTTGAAAGCTAGCTTGTAACAATAAAAAAAAACGTGACTTGTTCAGGTCCCTCATAATTAGGACCTGAAAAATTCACGTTTTCTTTCCTGCGCAAGCTAGAATTCTAACAACTGTAAACTCGTGTAATTTTCTCTATTGACTCTTGACTCATCTGTCAGCTCTTGGAGAGCGCTGAGCTAATAATAAAGTATATGCAGACCCAATCATGTGGCGTCATTGTACCAATGAGCAGCCAATGGGAAGCTGTTGTCTGCTTTGAGTACCCTGACATTCTTGGAGGCTAGCTTACAGGTCAATGAACCTGCGAATTTTTCAGATCTCTACTCATAATACGAATTTCGCACGTCTCTTCTAATAAACTTCGGATGATAACTGTACCTGCCCCTCATGCACGGCGGCGAAGATTATTTGACACCCTTTGTCCTGGAGTCGTGGGTGGCGCTTCCTAGCAGACGCACAGGATGTTAATTGGCAGACGTAGTGGTTACCCCAGCTGAACTGCTACCCCCCCCCCTCGCCCCTTACAACCCCTCTTCATCCATTCTACCCGAGCTGCCGGTCCTCGATTGCCAATTAGGCCTCGAGAGCAAGCTAGTTCCCAGCCGTGAACTTGCGTCGTGCTTTCTGGTCGGGGGTTCAAGATCCATTGTACGTACGCCTGCAACGCCCACTTGCGCCCCACAGAAAGGCTAATTTCATAAGGCCTTATGTACGTTTCTACTTAGACAGATTGAGTTTTCTGCAGTTTATAGGTTCTAGGCGTCGTCGTCATATTTCTTCCCGACGTTTAGGTAGACACTGTAGCCTCCATCTTCAAAGCAGCAGGGGCCACGGTGGTCGAGGTGTCAGACCTCTCGCCTCCTGCAAAGGCGATCCCGGGTTCGATTCCCGGCGGGGTCGGTCCTAGGATTTTTGCATGTGGGAATTGTGCCGGACGATGCCGTTGGTCGGCGGGTATTCTCGGGGATCTTCCGTTTTCCCCGCCCTTTCATTCCGGAGCCAATCCATACTCAATTTCACCTTCACCAGCGCTGAAGACCTTGGTACTAAGCGCTGACCAAAAATCTCTCTCACTCACATTCAAAGCAGCAGTAATTGTATCCCTTCTTCTGTAACTTGGCCCTGAAGTGAGGTCATATCAAAATTTAAGCCGCAATATACTTTACAATTTAAAACATAATAATTTTAAATTTTTAAAGATAGATAAGTCTTAACTGCATTTAAATTTATCTTTTACGCATTGATCTATCTCGTATATACATTCTGGCGTTTAAAACATCAAGACGGATATCCAGGAAATATTTTGTCGTGATCGGTTGTTGCCCTTGGTGTCAACAGAATTGAATCATAATTTAAATAAGGAACCATCCACGATATTTTATGATTCTGAAATTAGCAGTAAATACATGGTTTTAAAACTTTCATACATTAATAACTTATGGAATCATGTTCTGCAATCCTGTAATATACGCAACTGCAATGAAATGCTATGGTTTAATATTGAATCTAGATTACCTCAGTTGCATCACAATGTCACTTGGTTCTTCTATTCATAAAATGATTAAATTATTGAAATATGGCAAATTCCTTTATGGAATATGTCGGCAGTTGCCATGCATACGACCTATGTAGCGTAGACGTGAGTCAGTTCGTTCGGAAATACAGACGTTATTACTTGTGCGTACAAGACTCATTCTGATTCCTTAAGAATTCGATTGTGACCACGGTTTATAACAAAACCGTTATTCGATTCAACAGGCGGCATTATTATTTTCAGAGGAGGGAGAAGTATGGAATGAGAAAGAGTTTCACAGAATTGTATGCCCCTCTTGTACGAGCCGTTCCAGGAGTACCCAT
>PNEQ01116777.1:0-10984 GCA_003012365.1 Medauroidea extradentata | reverse complement strand
ATATATTTAAAATACGTGTAAAGTGTGTATGTACGCAAATGTAGCCGCAAAGTACAAATCGATTAAAGTGATAAAACGACTTGTATTGTATAAATTACCAAGGCAGCAATAACACACTCTCAATAGCATTTGTAAATCGAAAACAATTCCAAGTCCTATGGTGATAAGGGTTAGGCTTGATGTGTGCCATTTCTGTTACGTGGGCTGAGCGACAGGGAGGCGCATTATTGATCGGGCCTAGCCGACGGGGCAAGGAATTGGCCCTTTCAATCTATATTGGCTATAGTTTATTTGAAGCACTGTTTCTCTCTACAACAGGCCCAGTTAGAACTGTACAGCTTGGACACACAGCGTGTGTGATTTGTCCCAAAACTGTTCACACGTGTCACGGCTAATATACTATAGTTTATTGGAGACTATGCTAAACATTTTCGCGATTTTCCAGTGTCTCTATCTATACACTTTTGACTGTTATAGGTAGGGCCACGATTTTGTCGCGAAAAGATTTTTGCCCCACTTTGTTTCAGTGACTCACGTGCACATCGGCAGTTCTGTTTCAAGGTTATTGGCAGCGTGTCTTTGTTCAGACACGTTTCTCATTTGACTGCACCAATCAGAATAAGATTATTGTGAGTCTGTACGTCTATAATTTGCCAAGGCCAGTCAGGGTAAAATCATCCAACCACAGACGATGTAGCAGAGCTGCAGGTGTGCACATGACGCATCGAAACCAAATGTTGCAAAAATCTTTTCGCCATAAAATCGTGGCTCTAGTTATAGGTATAGGTCATTCGGTATAAAGTGAACACTAAAAATTTAGGGGTAACCTTTAAAAAAAATTTCACTAGCCGTTACTGTATAGAAGTCAACATTAACTATAGTTGTCTTACTACTTGTATGGTTGGCAACGAAATTACACAATATTGCGCCGTGTAGTTTCCTATTTAGATACAACGATAAAGAAACAAAACAACAGAAATAGACATAATTGTGTTTTATATAATTAATAAACCTTTTTTTCTAAACTGTATCGATTCATACCGACTGAACAATTTATCTCACACGCGCAAACATCAAGTGACATGTACAGAGAGGTTAGACATTTCCCGTCGTTAGCTGTTACGTGCGGAAATATACGAATTTGTCTGAAAATAGAACCTTAGCAGGGCTTCGTTGAGTGCTCACTTGATCCTGAACAGCATATACTTACGTTATACGTTGCTTTGTTTACCCCTCCCCCTAGCAGCGTGTCTTTGTGTAGAGGCGACACTTCCTATTTGACTGTGGCCAATCAGAACAAGGTAACTGCGACACCACACGTCTGTGATTAACGGCTAGAACGATAGATATTGATAGTTACAAACAGCCAATCACTGAGCATGAAGCAGAGCTGCAGGTGTGTACATAAATCAACGAAACAATACGTTGCAAAATTATTTTCACAAAAAAAAATTATTGGCTCCACACTCAGGCCAAGGCCAATTCCCTGCCTAGTTACTGCTGTTAATTTGTGTATTCTCATGCACTTAGGACAGACCCTAGTATGTCAATCTCCCCCCCCCCTTTTTCTCACCCAAATTACTTTCCAAATCTGCCTTCGTAGTCCCATAATACAATTCTGCTTTAGTTTAGTTTTACAGAATGTAATGTTAATAAATAAACTGACAGTACTGTACACGGCTCCCATTTAACTCAGCTGTGTTATACCGCAGAATAATTTTTATTATTATTTTATAGCGTACGGATTCAACCTCAGGCTGGTTTTCAATTGGTAGGCCTACGTGGTTAGAAACAATTAACATTACTGAACAAATATTAATTATGAATATTACAATACTGTTACACAAACACTGCATGAAACATGTAATTGTAACTATTACAAGGTTTTAAAGTATAAATGCAACATTAAGTTTAACAAATGATTACTAAAATTGCAATATTTTTAATAAACCAGACAAATAAAAAAAAAACATAGAGGAAAAGATGTAAAAAGAAAAATGTCAAGAAAAAAGTGCCTAATATTGTCTATTACTGGAACTGGAAACCGACGTGCTTCATGACGAATACACATTACGTTTACCGGACATTTTTTCCCCGGTAGTGTGTGTAGACATGTAATGTACATTATTTAATTTAATTAGAAGTTAACATCCAACTGGTGCCTACATTAAATTGCGGTGGCATGTCGTGGGTATGTTGCAAGGTAAGCTGTACTTCGCGACGTCTGTACATATCCGAGAGTGGCCAATTAGAAGCGGCATAACTAGAGATGATGGTTTATCGCGGAAAAATTGGACTCTCTGCTAGGTTTCAACGTACATTCAGCTTATCAATATCTCGCTGGCTTCATCCTGTACGCAGAACTGTTGCCCTATTTGACACAGACAATATGAATGCCACTATTGTAATATTTGATGCCTGTTGTCGATCTGCAGAGTCACTGAGTGTCAGACGTGTATGGCCCAATCACACACGTGGTGAGAAACTAATGTTTTCAAGGATATGCTGGCACTAAAAATGTTCGCGATATATAGAGGTACGTCAATTTCGCAGATTCATCTGGCAGTAGCCTAGATTGCTCAGTCCTGTACACGCTCTGGATACAGTCGATTATTCATTGGCTTACAACATTACAAGCGATAGCTCTATGAATTATTTCCTTATTTATTACTGGCTTGCAGTAGTCAAATGCGTTTCGTGACAGCCGCCAGCTAATCGCACACGTGATAATGAAGTATAAATTTTTGGCGTTCAACCTGACGTGGAATGTAACTGCGAAATTTACGCTCCTCTAGTGATATACCATCATCTCTAGGCATAGCATAGACAATTCATGAATTTGTACTGATGTCACAAAGGACAGCAACACACCCACGCCAGTGTTCAATTGGTGCCCGACGTTTACTCTCCTCGTTCCAGACTAACACGCTAAGACAGCCGAGCGATGTGCAGAACTCCGGACGTTACAATATTATTCGAAAACTTCACAAAGTCTGAGCATGATGTCTGCTTAGGAATAGCATTTAAAGAACGCTACACGTTTATAAACCTATTTCAAATTCCCCGTTACGCAGTAAAGCATATTTTCTAGCGGCCGAAAATTGTGAGTGTGTTTGTTTTTGCGGTTCTGTTCAGGTATGGAAATATAATTTGAAAGGTACAGGCACGTACAATACACATTTATGTTCAATATTACGTCACAGAGGCGAGTTGACGTGAAGGCTACGCAAGTTCAGTGACTTTCGACAGGGAAAACATTATATAAAACCTTATAATGTGGAAGTTAAGTTTCCCGCCAATCTTGTACTATAGCCTACAGACTGTCTGACACAAAGGCATAATGAGCACACCATGCGATTCCTCGGCTAAATTGCTGACGAAAATGTCAGTGACGAAATGTTGTACGATATTGTACGTACACAATGTTGCAACACTGCACGGAGTAAGTTATCTCTTGCGCTCCATGTTCATGTATTATTTTTTGCATGTTACGACGAATAAATGTAGAATCATATTTGGACTAATCGAGTTTTAAACCTGTAACCATAATATGCAGGTCAGTAAAGTAGTAAGATATCTGTGAAGCGCAAGATGGTATTAAGAACAGCGATATGCTGCAACTTTGTGCATCTAAAAATTTACAAAATTTTGTCATTAACATTTTCCTCTCAGGGTTCACGTGACATGCTTATTATGTGTTTGTTTACGAACATCATGTACACTCGCACTATACACGTTTGTTTTATAATTGAGGAAGATTCATTTAAATATCAACGGGTTGAAAACTGTGTTGGCCGACATAGCATTATTATTTCGTACAGTATAGGCCTACTACCCTAAAACTGGGTCATTAGAAACACTGGGATGAATAGAAACAAAAATAGAAATACATTCCTAGCTAACACCGTTTGCTTAAACTACTGTTTATAAACTCTTTTAACTTTCCTACCTAAAAACGTAACTTTTAAAACAGAATTAATACCAAAATGTTAGCTTTAAAATTGTGTTTCTATTCACCCCAGTGTTTCTAATCACCACGTTCTTCGGTGCGTTATAAATATGAACATTCACAAGTCGCATGTCTGCATAACTCTACTCAAGAACGCAAGAATCACTTTAATTAATTCACACGCGAGAGCAAGGTACATTTGCCGCATTTAACCAAGTTCTTGTAGCTCGCAGGCGGGCGAGCGAACGCTTTTCAAAATTAACGTTACTAAACCACAGCTCTTGCCAGTGGCGGCTGCACGTAAACACTCGTCAAATGCTTTTACCAAGTCCCCGTGTGTTAACTCTAGCTGTATTACTTTTATATTTCCTCTTCCAACAAGTTCGTTTTCCCTTTCAAGTATCACACAAAGACTACGTAGAAAACCCTTGAACGCACGTATGTTCGGGTGATAATAGACAAGAATGCCATTTACAAGACGTTAATTTTAATTGTACTCTAGATAACGAATCATTACAAAGTGCATAACCCTCACTGTAATGTGAACTCTATTGAAGCTTTGGTTATTTTTCCCCTTTCAGCATTTTTTTTTTTTATTTATCTGGCACCTTTAAATATAATAACAGTGCCGTAGATTATAAACACAGCACGTAAATTTTACCGTCGGCATATTCAACTTCTGCAGCAACAATTTATACAAATGTCTGTAATTGTTATTTGTGGCAAACAAAATGTTCTCATTTTACTGTTAACACGCTAATAGCGGTGATAAAAATTGGGTTGGTAGCAAAATATTAACTCTGTATTCGACAGGTGCCATTTTATCGAAAGACAAATACCAGGGTTTAACACTGTCGTACCGGCATATAACCGTACGTAAAAACTTACGGACTATAAATTCGAAATAAGTAATTAATCTAGAGCATGTTAACAGCCGTCAAAATACACATGCATTACAGGAAAAGTATATGTAAAGAAAGGAAATAATTCGCTAGACTCCGCTGTCCTAAACATACTCAACTCCTGTCTATTCGTACATTGCCTGTTGTTCCATTGAGTAGAGCAGGGTCTTGAGTATACATAAGGGCAGTGGATTATAACATCAAAGTCAATGAACTCTTAAAATACTGACCTTGAGCAGAAGATGTATAGGCGGGCTGATACTAGGTCTCTTCTTCTCCTGGTGACAAAGGCACGCGTTCAACCACGGCATGACACCAAAACACACAGACTTGCTGTTATCCTGAGGCGACGACGCCGTCAGCTCGCACTGCCGCCAATCAGAAGGGCGTATCTCCCGCACTGCGCTATCACCGGGGGGAGGGTCGCCTACAACCCCGCCGAGGGGCCAAGGTCACGCCACCGTGGCTACGGTCGGTCTCGCGGGAGAGAAGCACACACGCAGGATAGTTATTAAAGAATGCAGAGTACCCGGTGTTTTACCCGGCGTCCACGTGCGGCGTAGATGCAAGGACGCTCGGCGAGGAGTCAGAGCGCGCCGGACAACAACGAGAGCTCCAAGCGGCAGCCCAGCGAACACTGAGCCACTGAGGCAGGCGTCAAGAGGCGGGCACGCCACTCCCTCCCCTCCCACGGTCTCTAGATCCTGTCACTTCCCCTCCCGCCAGGCAGCAACCCTTCCAGACCTTGATCCTGCGCCGTGGACCCACCCCTCGGGATATTCATGCATCTTATCACAATAGGGAAAATTCCTATTTTTTTAAATTATATTTTCATTTAAAAGTGTGTTTAAATTAATGAACAACGGTACCACACTTTCTTTATTTGTGTCTGTCTAACTCGAGAAAAACTTAAAATAATATTACCAGTCTGTTTTGCGCGGCAAAAACGTGAACCGCCATGTTTATTTCCCGGTGACGTCACGATACTGTACCTCTTAATGTACGTAACATACATACGGCAGCAACATACGTTACAGTCGTGAAGTTGTGTTAAATAAAGTAGTTTATGCGGTAAAATCGAGTATGGCTTGAACTCCGAAGGGTATAAATGTGGATAGCAGTTCGTTAACGCAGCAATAAAATGCAATTTACTCGGAATAAAATCTTAACTTTTAGCGCCGTCTGATAAATCGAGGCGTACTGCATGGTTTAAGCTTCGAGAAGAGACTTAATAGTCTGCTATTATCGACTAAAATAAAGTTTACGTATGTAATGCTGTATTGTGTACAACATGACACGGTTAGCATAAAATAAATAAGTTCTTTTAAGTTAAAAATTGCAGTCAATAGCTTGCAGTTTGCGACGAAAATCTGCAGCTGTAGTGTTTTGGCTGTTCCATTGGTTGTGGGAACGTCATTAGCCAATAGGCGAGTTCAAGGCACCCGTGATTGGCCGATAATTCATGGGGTGGGCGCGGGCTTGCGAAACTTGCCCCGAGATGGCAGCACAGTTCTCAGTCGAAGGTGTCAAGTTTCTTGTACCTTTCACGCCAACCTCTAAGTTTACGGAAATCTGTAAACCGTGTGGTAAGGTGGTTGCTGAAATCTGCAACCTACCCTTACCTGAAGAGATCCAAGAAGATCGAAACACGAGTACGTCATTCTTATCCTTGGACGGGCCCTACGGTTTAGGATACGAATTGGGTTTCCAATTGCTATATTCCCACCGTAGCGGGTGGTGTATCGTGCGAAGCACACACGTCCTAAAGACGCACTCTTGAACATGACAGATACCAGCTATTGGTCTCCGACCGATTCTCACCTATAACAGGGGTGGTTTCCGAAGTTAAAGTTCCCGAATACGGACAGGGGATTGGAAAGTCGCTGGTCTTCCTGTCTCGTATTGTAATGTCATGTTCGTTTCGACTTCAGAGAGTTCTACGTCTCATAGTCGCTCATCAGGTGTGCAAATTAGCACACTACGATATGTGACTGATCTCAGTGCCGTTAACGGAAAACGTAAACATTACTGAAATAAAAAAAATTAAATTGCTTGTTACTTGTATTAAAATTATTGACATGCCATATTATTATACCGACTCGCGCAACCAGAATGTTCAATAATGGTCTGTGCCAGGTTTGTTTAGAGCATTCCAAATATTAGCTCGATAGGTTCACTTGTTTTACGCATGTGAACATCGTTCGGCCTATCTTTCAAACCTACACTTATGATTATATACCGGATCTGAAACATTACAATGAATTCGTATTAAGATATGATCTTTGAAAGAACCGTTCAATGGGAGTGCATGACTGGATTTATTTACTTGGACATACTCCATTGCGAAATAACTGACTGTCAAAAGAAAAATAATAATAAGACGAGAAAACATAAAAAGCAGAGTATGCTTTAGTCATCGGGATACATACACAACATGAAATTCCAAAACTGGAATCTGGTCAGATAAAACAAAGAACAAACAGAAATTAAAAAAAGAAATAACAAAAATATAAAAATAGCTAAGTTGACATGCGACACAACGATGAGACGAAACAAAAACACAAACAGAAAATACAGCCAACAACACAACGATGAGACTAAACAAAACACAAAGATGTCGGACACAAACAGAAAAAAACAACAAACGACACAAATGATGAGACGAAACAAAACACAGTAGTTTTCCAAACAGTTTACTGTTTGTGTTTTTGTTTCGTCTCATCGTTGTGTCGCATGTCAACTTAGCTATTTTTATATTTTCGTTATTTCTTTTTTAATTCATGTTGGTTCTTTGTTTTTTCTTACCAGATTCCAGTTTTGGAATTTCATGTTGTGTATGTATCCTGATGACTAAAGCATACTCTGCTTATTAATGTTTTCTTGTCTTATTTTTAGTTTTCTTTTGACAGTCATTTATTTCGAAATGGAGTTTGTCCAAGTAAATAAATCCAGTCAATTCGTATTAAGTTATTATCTCTCTGGAATTTAAATTAACATAAACTCAAACCTATAACTAAAACGTCGCAATGTGTGGTAGCTACTAATAGGCCTACATTGCTGTCTTCGGTACTTTAAAATCAACTCAAGTGAAATAAATCTTCGTTGTTAACTAACAAATCTACAACCACGCATGCCTAAACAATAGGCGAATTCCTCGAATTAACTTTTACGTAACCGTGTTCGCTAAACTTTACTAGTTTTTAAAGTCGTTGAAACATTCCTATGCACACAAGCCTGGCGTGTGGTGGCTAACCAAAACAAGTAAGACTAAGTCATAAATGTGTTAGCCAATAAGAACGCGTTTTCAATGTTTGTGGCGGCGTTTGAAAAAATTGCATTTTTAAAGCTGAATAATTCGAAAATTACAATGTTCACAGAGCTATTGCTTGGCCTGGTCGCATTTAGTGCCTGAATAATTCGGAAGAATCGGGTAAATATCCAAACCTTTTTTCTAGGAATTTTCCCTGTTGCATGACCAACACGACGCGAAAGGCGTAATGGGACACAAAAAAAAAATCTCTGTCTCTGCTGCTGCTGTAACATAGTGTGTAGGTCATGTGGGATAAGGTGAGCACTAAAGATTTAACTTTTGGAAAAAATCACTAGTCCTTATTACATATAATTTAACTTTAACAATAGTTACCTTATTCACAGTATGGTTGGCAGCAAATTGTCGAATATAGTTCGGAGTTCCGTGTACTTTCTTATTTAAATGAAACAATACTGAAATTAAATCAAATGAGTTCGTCATGTTTGTGTTCTATATAATTAATAAACCTTATTTTTTATCAAACTATGTAGGTTCCTACTCACTGCACAATTTGTCCTACACGTGAAAACATAAAATGACGTGTCCAGGCTGGTTAGACATTACCCGTTACGCGCGGAAATATACGCATTTGGCTGAAAATGGAAAATTGGCAGGGCTTTCTTGAGTTCTCACTTCATCCCAGACCTTCTACATCAAAATCTTGTGAAATCATCAGCATAAGAAGAATTTATGCAGGATAACCCCATTAACTATACTGTGTAAATGGTTCTATATTAACTATTTTGATGTACTTATCACAAACTGCTGTAACTTATCACAATCTTCTGGAAGTAACTAGCATAAGTCTTTGTTGTGCACATAATGTATGTACTGGTAAGTGTTGTGTATGTAGGCCTACTATGAGCACTGAAAAATATTGTATGAGAAACAATGTCAGCTAGCTTACTGTAGGCCTATATAAACATGGCTGTATCCGTGACAACTCCTTCCTAGTATTACTCTAGGAAACATGGAGGCTCGACAAAAATAAATAGAGATTTTAATAAGTTCCTTGCCAGCACTTACTAACCTCTTGTACGACGACCAAGCGTAGTGCATCCATCAGGTCTTTGGACAAGTCATGACAATAAAATACAGTTGATTTGAATATGTTATACAAGAACTTTTGTGTGTGTGTGTGTGTGTGTATATATATATGCATATATGAGAGTGTGTGTGTGTGTGTACACACACACAAACATAGACTGTAATTCATGGCTACAGAACTTCCATACTTTTATTATTTGTAATAAATTTTAGGCACCCGCTGGCATTCCCAAATGAGAAAATAAATGTACAATTACAACTTTGCGTAAAAGGGTTATGATTTATTTTGCTTATAACAATAAAGTACGTAAAATAAAAGCAATTTACTACAAACCCGCCAGCTTTACCAAAATATATGTACTAAATTATTCAATTCCATTTTTCCGCTTTGTCTCCTCCGGGACACAAAACAGAAAGTGTTTCTGTATGGAATTGGCTTCGCGTCCGCCATTTTAGTCGCGTTGACGTCACAGTAGTCACGATGCTAGTTGGCTGACTAGATATTTTATTAGTCGTGTGTGTCGCGGTACTGTGAATCCAGCACCGAGCGGCAAAGAAGGTAAGGGGAGATATTTCACTCCCACATAGCAGCAGTGCGTCCCTGACCTTACCCCACCCCGGGCCGGTTGAACCCACCCCCCTCTCACCACTTCATTCAACACCTGGCATTGTGAGCTTGAGAATGGGAGGGTGTGGCCGTGGAATGCGCGTTAGCAGGGATGCGCGCCGGACTTGTTGCAAGATCGTAGGTTCGCACGATATATCTTCCCCCCCCCACCTCCCCACTTGCAACTCTTCCCGTGGCAACAAGTTCCCCCCTCCCCCTGCTCCTTGTGTTGGTATTCCCGGCCAAGACGGCTCTGGAATCCGAAGAGACCAGCCGAAGCATTCGAATTCGGGTATTAGGATCCTATTTTCTGCTCGGCAGGTAACGCGAGGGGAAACTCCCCAAATCCAGGTCTTTTCTTCGCTTGGAATTTCCTCGGCGCCTCTGTCACCCCTCCCCCCTTCGCCCGGGGCTTGTTCCCCCACTCGCCCTACCCTCCTCTTCCACAACATGAATGAATGGAAGCGAGCAAAGAAGGACTGGGGAAGTCCTAGGAACGTACGTACTGCTGGAAGCACATCGAGACAGATTAGGTTAGAGAAGAGCCGCGCCCACTTACTTCGATACATAAAAGTGTTTATTTATTTTTATTTATTTATTTTGACTTATTTTTCAAATGGTGAACTTAAGGCATTTAACCATTTTTTTACAGATGCACAAAATAAAATTACATATACATAGAACTGCCAAAAACTAAGAAAAAAATTAATAACTAATGATGACTAACATGACAATACAAGAGACCACTTTACATATTCGTGTGAAGTAGCGACCAATAAGCACTCGTAAAACACTGTGGTATCATACGTAATAGTAAATATAGTTAAAGATTAAAGTTTACAAATTAAATAAATAACTTATTTTTACAGGAAGTTACTGTACATATTTCAAAATACAAATATTTTTTCAATGCACAGAAATATGGTAAGTTTGCTTTCTTTGACCTCGAATTACACAATTTGTTAAGTAATGTTACAAGTTTGAGACATAAACTTCATATGTGGGCAATTCCCATGAGTTCTTTGGGATAGAGGTCTTATAATTACAAATAAAAGAGTTAAATTAAGTACTGGATTTAATAGCTCACAAAGCTACGAAATACACAAAACAGTAATCAACTAGAACTCTCACAACACAATTAGTTATGCACACAATTACTCCTGTGTCAC
>PNEQ01116776.1:0-10983 GCA_003012365.1 Medauroidea extradentata | reverse complement strand
CGAGTATAGGAATGTGCCGGACAATGTCGCTGGTCGGCGGCCTAGTGGTCAGACCACTGGCCTGGTCCTCGAGTATAGGAATGTGCCGGACAATGTCGCTGGTCGGCGGCCTAGTGGTCAGACCACTGGCCTGGTCCTCGAGTATAGGAATGTGCCGGACAATGTCGCTGGTCGGCGGCCTAGTGGTCAGACCACTGGCCTGGTCCTCGAGTATAGGAATGTGCCGGACAATGTCGCTGGTCGGCGGATTTCCTCGGGGATCTCCCGTTTCCCCAGTCGCGCTCATTCCGTCGCTAGGGCCTCATCTCATGTCATCATCCGAGATGTCTACAGGCTTCCAACAGTAAGTCTGCATCCTGGTCCTCGAGTACTCTTACGTAGAGATGACAGTACATCGCGACAATTGTTCGTGCCAGCATACCCTTGAAAATGTTGTAGTTCTCGCAACACATCTGATTTGGTGATATATGTTTGGCACAACGTAGCTGTCTGCTAACTAATAACAGACATCAAATATTATAATGTCGGGATGCTCATTGGCTCAGTTAAATACTGTAATACCTCCAGTACACGCTAAAGCCAGTAATCTTCTGGTAAACTGAACGTGTGTTGAAATTCCACCAACAGTCATGTTTCTCCGCTACATACCATCATCTCCAGTCATAAGTTATTTTGTTACCAATTCCCCTTCGATTTAAGGCTGTACACGGCTCAGATACAGACAGAGGGGTACCTAGAGTAACCTGGTGGGCGGAATTTGATTTTGACACCCCATTATTTTCTTTCCACATAAATTCCAACACATTTTTTTCTATCGCAGATTGCAAAAGTATCACTGTTGTTAAATTCATATACTTACATTACTTTTACTATGTTTATCACTACTTAATTCTTTATTTCCATTAATGGCTGCACACAACTGTTTACGCGCTGTCCTTGTGAATTTTGAGTTATGTTGATAGTTAATTTCATTCTGAAATGTAGTAATTGCCAGGGCAGGCGGTCCGCCCCCCCCCCCCGGACCCACCCCTTTTAAGGCATCCGCGACCGTCTACTGGCCGTGTGTTAGTCTGAGTGACGTATAGGGCGATGTCATGTTGACAGGCTCATCTGGTGTGGTATCGCCTCTATCGCAACGCAATGAAATGGCGTGCAGTGGTATCGTGACATCGTTTTACTGGTGAAAAGTTGCAAGCAACGTCCATTGCATGTTTATGGCGTAGTTTCACACGAGTCCCGTGAGAACATTTCCTTTATTACATATAACAGGTTGGGAAAGGCTGTTTTTAACCATTCTGAGGGGAAAACGAAATGATTTGTCTAGCAAACGATGTTTTGAAACTACCTTTCCGCCATAGTTGATAGCGGGTTTTTTTCGTACATTTACACAATTGGCACGTGTGGTATGGTTTCGAAAAAAAAAAAAAAAAAAAAACTTATTTACAAACCCACTACCCCGGATTTTAAGCACGCGGCAGACGGCACCCTTAATGCGTCTCTGGATGTCAATCATGATCGCGACGTGGGACTGCTCTGGCTGTTTAAAGCCGCTAAAACAAGATGGTCGAACCCGGCGACAGGAACCTCGCCTTCCTGAGCCACGCGCCATTTCCCGGTAGGAAGGAAATGTGGCAACAGCGCGCCACACCGCACTTACCACACACACGCTGATCTACCCGGTTACGAAACTGTAAGTACAGTACCCGTATATACCGTTCCAGGTAATAACGCACTTATGTATATTGCCGTGTCAGCAATGGGCCTAATATCATATAGGCAGTTCGGAATAAAGTGAGCACTAAAAAAAACCAGCTAAATTTATATTTTCAACCAATTCGTATCTTTCCGAGCGTAACGGCTGACGATGGCAAATGTCTGGCCTCTCTGGACACGTCACTTGTTGTTTGCGCGTGTGAGATAAATTGTCATGTCGGTAGATACCTATATAGTTTCATTAAAAAGTTTACTAATGATAAAAAACACAAATATGTATATTTCGATTGATTTTATCTCCGTATTATTGTATTTAAACAGGAAAATACACGGAACTACATTCAGCAGTTCGCTGCCAACCATACAAGTTCTAAGCTAACTATTGTTGGTGTTGAATTATGTGCAGTAACGACTGGAGATTATTTTCAGAGGTTAAATCTTTAGTGCTCACTTTATTACGAACGACCTATAAACATAATGCTGTGACTGCAGGCGGTAACATTCCAGCGAAGTGGAACTGTATTTGCATAGTGTTCACTTCTTAAGAGTGCGTGGCAGATAATTAAATGCTGAAAATATCAATTGATTCGTACAATTTTTTTCGAAGCCAATATGGATAAAATACTCACTGACAATCCTAGATAATGGTACCTGTCAACTTTATGAATAAGTATTGATCATGAATTACCAATTCATTACGCGTGATCTCTTACGCCGCAGTTAAATGCACGAGGTTCCGGCGTCAGAGATCGTGCCTCAGAAGTTCCTAACACTGGAAAAAAAAAGTACAAACAGTGCATTATTAAAAAAAAAAAATGCTCTGGCAAAATTGTGTATCGCATGACTGTACACAGTCAAAAATTTTTTCAAAACATTTTGTTTAAAAATATTCGAGTTATCTGCAAGCTCTCGCTTTAAGTAGGGTTAGGAATATTTCGCGAGTTCAACTACCAACATGCCAGATAGAATTCATTATCCTGTGTATACTGAAGCCCTACCATTTGTCCATTACCTGCTACTCCTTCAGATAGCAAACAATGAACAAATACACGGGGCTTGAGTATGCATAGGACATTGGATTCTAGCATGCAGGTAATTGAACTAGCGAATATATCCTATAGCCCTAGCTATAAGGTAAGGTAATTGGACTTAAGGGCGCAGTCTACTAGAATCGTGAAGAGGCGCGCAGACCTTTAACAATCCTGATTTCATTCGAAAACCATTCAACATGTTGTCACGCGGTTAGGCTACGAAAAGCATTTAAGGATCTTAGTACGGGTCTATATTTTTGCCATTAACTGTTATCGTTCCTAACAAGTATTGTTTTGAGTGTGAAAGTGACCGAATCGGGACTTTTGACGCTGATTTTTATGTAAGAGTAATCATTTTCACGATGTTCTGAATATTATAGACCTGTAGAGCGACTCTTTCCCTTTCGTCGCGTAAGATAAAATGATAGTGTTGTCGCTGAAAGTCCCATAGTAAAAACAGTTTGGCGGGAAGCTTGCACGCCAGTTCAGCGCTTGGCTCGTTGAGGCGACGCGGCATTTGATGCGCGCTTCAAGGTCGACCTTACAGCTCCGTCGCTTTTGAGCCTCTCACGCGCGGGTAGACGGCGCCCTTAACGTCTTGTCGACATCGAGGTCATTATAGACGGCGACACAACTTGGTACAATGACAGCAGCTGGGAGAGGAGTCGATCCCGGCATTCCCCTCGACTGATTTCGGAAAACCATGTTAAACTGAAATCAAAATGGCGATTGTGAGTCCATCACTACCTCGCCATACATGGACGATAGTCGTCACATACAACGTGCTTTGCCGACCTCCGTAGCGCAGTCAGAGGCCTGTCGTCGGTCCTATGGTGTGAGAGGTCCTGGGTTCGGGCATGGCTATTGTGTTGTCCCTCCACCTCACTTCGCCCTCATCAACTACGACCTCGTTGTTAAACCCTCTCGCCTCCAATGTGTCTCCCTTCAGTACAGTAGTGACTTTTGTGCGAGGGTGTTTTGTAGAAATTTAATGTTTTACTAGCATTAGTTTTGTTTTTATTTTATATAGTTTTCCAATAACAGTACCTCAAAATCACAAACTTTATTTATTTACTACGTCTGTAAGGTGCAGTTAAGGCATTGATGCCTTATCTTACACTGGACCCATTACACATGACCACAACGAAAAAAATACATTAGGCCTACATGATAAAGAATAAAAAAATAGTTAACAGTTATGTTAGAACAATAATATGTACATGTACATACAAAAATAAAAATACCCCGTTCATACACAGATAAATACACACACAAAACCAACCGGTTATCAATCTGAATCACACACAAAACATACCAATTTTCACTCAATCACACATACAAAGCAAACTAGATAGTTTTCAACCAGAATCTCTCTCACACATTCAAATAACTACTAAAGCAGACTTATAGGCTAATTTACTTGATTTCAGTGAGGCAGTAGGGTTCTTTCTTGTTTTTTGTACATTCTAGTTCCATGAAAATTCAAATTTCGGTATATTGTTATAATGTGAAAACAATTCGAATAAAAAAATTACATGTTACGAAATTAATTAGTATTTCCGTGATAAACTACTCAGAAGGTAATATGTAGTTAATTAGGCCTATTTGAAACATTACTTCTGATATAATTTTCCTCAAATTTAAAACAAAAATAGGCCTACTAGTTTCCAGTATGTACTCACTGCACATTTTTTAAACTGAAGGTAGTAAAAAAAAACTAACCCATTCACAAATATATGCTACCCGACAACATAGGTACAATAACTTTATGAAACCTTTAACATCATTTCTGAAAATTTGCTTTCGTGAAGGAAAGACAAATCTGAATTATTTTTCAATTTTATTTTTAAAAATTCCACAAATAATAACAAAGTTCTTGCCAGGTCACCTACATGATAATATCCTTATGTATTAATTTGCAATGGTCTACCAGCAAAAGTGAGTATGAGAGAAATATAAAAATGTTCCACACATTCATTCCACAAATACATTGACGATAGTTCACAGCGACATGTACATTACATCGGTTGCCGTATGTGCAGCAAGTTAATATTATATATGCGAATTAATTTTAACTGTGGGAGGGGGAGGAGTGGGCGTGGACAAAGCAAGAAAAAGGAAACTAGCCTAAATCAAACTTAATGTGCAAGTGTTATGTTAACATTAGGTAACTAAAAACAGTAACATACAAAATAAATACTTTAGTTAAAGCCTCCATATTTCTGCTTCAAAATTTTAAGAAATAAAATATTTAGGATACATTTAATGCAAAAAAATTGCTTAGTAAAATCAACTGTTTGCATACAATTCAATCACACTTCAAGAATAGATATGTGAATAAGTACTAATAGTTCGTAGGCCTGTAGTTAGTAACATGCTGTGAGCGGCAGTTGAAATATGTATGTCTATCCTACTTAAATTTACCCATTTTAAATAAATAAAAACTTACAGATAAAGGATATTTTTAGTAATAGGTCCTAAATCATTATGATCTCTTGGCAGCACTAAATATAGAAGCAGATGGCCTACAGTTGGAATATAAAACACCCATAATTGGTATCACGTGACATATTTCACTGGAACCTGTTCCCGTAAGTGTATTTAACTCCAGTGAGAATGACCGTCATTAAAATGTCCCTGTCCAAAACACCCCACTTTCCTCAAGCCCCAAGGGCTACATTATGATGCAGGCAGGTGGTTGATTGATGGTTTGAAACGTTAAGTTCAACGCTGGACCTCAACGCCGTCACAACGAAAACAAGAATGATATGCACTGAAGCATCTTGCCATTAAGAGGGTAGGTCTATGGTGCATAAGCTCTTTGCTATAAACTTGCTGAAATCTTAAGGTTTCTCAAAATCAACATAGAAAAAATAAAGAACAGCAACCTTAATA
Organism: Medauroidea extradentata; assembly: GCA_003012365.1. Classification (NCBI taxonomy): domain Eukaryota; kingdom Metazoa; phylum Arthropoda; class Insecta; order Phasmatodea; family Phasmatidae; genus Medauroidea; species Medauroidea extradentata. The sequence continues at coordinate 5,344 of PNEQ01116776.1, read as the reverse complement.
ATAATGATTCAACTTCTTGCAATTGGGATTTCACCCGGTGGCTAGTTTACATCCCTCAATCTCCCTCCAGTCCTCTTCTGAACAACCCTCACCATCATTGACTGCCTACCACTCTCCGTCCTCCTTCAAACCCTCTGGATCTTCAGACTGTTGTTCCTTCTCCCTCTGTAATCATCCCTTCACCACTTTGAACAACTTAACAAGCCTCTCCACCCTTCGCCTGTCCTTCAAAGCGCTCCAACCAATTTCCTTCATCATCACAGATGGACTGTACTTTCCTTCGTCCTCACTCTCCTTCCCTTGAATTCTCCACCTGCCCTTCACCCATCTAGCTGCTCTCCTCTGAACCTTTTCCAATTTCTGCACCTCCCCCTCCTTGTAATTGTCTCATTCCGCCACTGCATATTCCAGCATCGGACGTACCATTGAACTATAGGCCTTCTCCTTCACCCCAACGTTAAACCCTTTCAAGACTCTTTCTAGCATTGCCAGGGTCCTACTTCCCTTAGAAACCACTCTCCCCTCATTTCTCTTCCACCCAAGATCTTGCAACAATACCTGTGGCCTCCCCTATTTCCTGCTCTCCCCATCTGTATGTGTGCCTACTCTTTACTATCTTCTTGGCGAATCTCACTATCTTTGTCCTCTCGATGTTAATATTCATTTTATTGGTTTCTGTCTAATCTATTGCCAGATTAATATCTGTCTGCAAGTTGTTTTCTTCACCTACCTCCGAATACAGCACACAGTCGTCCACGAACAATCTTACCTTGCCACCCACTCCCATGTCATTCGCGACTCTATGCTGCACCTTGTCAAACGCCTTCTCAAAATCTATGAAGCAGAAATCCACCTGTTTCTCTTCAACCACAGATTCTATCATATCCTATAACAGCCCGGCCAGCTGTGTGTGACATGAGTAGCCTCTCCTGAATCCATGCTAATATTCCTGCACCCAATTTCTTCTCATCCATTACATCTAGCACAAATTTAACTACCAGCCTTTCCATTACCTTACCTGTACTCGAGGTGAGACTTACCAGTCTGTAACTACCAGGCCTTGCCCTATCCTCCTCCTGCTTGTACACTGGTACCACCAGAACTTCCATCCCTGTGGTAACTTGCCCTCGTCTATCGATCTGCCAAACAACACTTCTAAATACTTGGCTATCACTCTCCCACCAAACTTAAATGCACCATTCCCTATGCCATCGGGTCCCACTGGTTTGTTAGGATGAAAGCCTTTAAATACTCTGCCCATAACCTGTTCCCTCATCATAAAATTACTACCTAACCCATTGTCCCTATCAGTTTTCTCACCCCATTCATCCTTTCCCTCAAACATCGACAAATACAGAACCTGTAATAACTCTGCTTTTTCTTTGTCAGTGGTTGCAGCCAAACCATTATTCCCTGTAATGGAATTCCTTTCTCTCCACCTGTCACACTCTTTAGATAACCAAAGAGCTTCTAACATCCTTTGATTTTTCCTTCGACCATAATGTTGCCTAAGTATTCATTCTTTGCCGCTTATTTCTTAGTTTCTAGCTCCTTCCCTATCCGCTTCATCCATTACCTAGCATGTGCCATTTCCTCTTTCTGATACCTTGCACGCACTTGCCTACACTTCCTCTTCAGTCTCTTAATTTCTCTCCAATAGTATGGTGGGCCCCCTCACCCCATCTTTTATTCTTCTCCGTGGGACAAACCTCACCAACATGACATATATTATATTTTTAAACTCTTCACACAAGTGTTCCACACTCCCCCCCCCCCCTTAGCGGACTCATGATACATATCCCTTAGAAAGCACTCCACCCCTTTGTTTCTTCGTCCATACTGTCAAATTACCCTATCTTCGGTTTGTTCAGCCCTAGATTTATTTCCACCTCATGTGCATTATGGTCACTGATTGCCTCTACTACCATTGCATCAACTATGATATCCCCAGGCCTGACCAACACTACCTCCAGTGCTGACCCCACACCATCTGTGCACCATTTAGTTTGTGTTCTCACTGACTGCACTAGCCCGCTGTTTACTAGCTGCAATGCTAGTGACTGTATAATGGCACCCATGTCCTCCATCCCATCCACACACTGCACACCTGGCATATTGAGGTCTCCCGCTACTATCACTCACTGTCTATTCCTCAGCCTATCGACCCTTTCCTTCGCTGCCTCGTCTGCCTGTCATCTCTGCCCTGGTGGTCTGTACACTGCCAACAATCTAAAACTCTTACATTCTCCCCTTACATCTAGCTCCATCACTCACCCATGCCACAGAATCCTTCAAACCCTCCCTCAGGGACACAATATACCACCCCCTCACCCATCCTTCACCCACCTTGCTGCACATTTTTATATCTTCTCTACCTCTTGCAACTTCAATTCCACTTATGGGCCCCACTTGGCTACTGCATAGGCCTACTTTATCATTGGCCGTACAATTGTAATATATGAATTTTTTAATCCCCACACCACTAACTACATCCAGTATCCCTGTCAGCATTGCTAGTGCCCTTCTTTTTAAAAACACTCTCTCTATTGCTGGGAGCTGAGGAGAAGGCAAGGCTCAGGAATGTGGCTGGAGATGGTGACAAGCGAAGGACACCCAACCACCCCCCTGTCGCTTTGCCTTGCCTTCTCTTCAGCTCCCTACAGTACCATATTTGTCTACCATATGACACCCTGCAACATTATCCTGAGTAACTTCTATCTGACACCTCCACTATCTCCTGCCCATTCCATCTACATGTGTTGACAAGCATCAGTCTCCTCGCTATAAACATAATTTATTGTTCTTACATTTATTTCAAAGTTCTCTCCATTCCACTAATGTATCTTATGAATGTTATCCTCAACCTTATCCCTCCACCCACCTCCGCAGTTATCTGCAAACAATCTCTTTTTGCACCCACCCACAAACCTGATATTTGCCAGTAGTCTACTGTACACAATAAAAGGCCCAGCACGCTTCCCTGTGGCACCCCTGTTATAATCTCTACCCATTGCTATAAGGTGAACTTTTTATTAACAAAACCTCTAAGTGAATATTTAAATTATTAAGACAATTTGTTTTTGTATAGTTTATTTTGTTTCTGTACAGCGGTCAAATGTGCATATACATTGTCTTCCTATTGTACAGTACGGTACATGTTATACATGAATTGTATTTTAACTTGACAACACCTACATCCTTGAGTATATTATACTCATAAATGGGTTATACAGGTGACTAATAAAAAATAGCAAAAATTGTGTGCAAATGCACTGTTCCCTCCCATGTCACTGGACAATGGTTGTAAATGAATATCTAGCAACATATAATTAAACACTTTTAAATATGATTTGGGAGCGTAATTTTGAGGATACTACAGATCACAAAGGTGGCCAAAATATTGCTTAGCTTACCAGAACAGGATGTCCACAAAAATTTATGCACGAATTTCTCCAACTTTTCTTTGTTTTCCTTAATTGACTGTCAGAACTACAAATACTTTCCGTATCTACATTTTTCCTTTGTTTATAAAATAAACAAGACCTCAGTTAAAAACTGTCTACAAGTACTCACAGACCCAATACGAGCAATTAAAAACTCATACAGAATAGGACAAAGCAAATTTCTTGTGCCAATGCAATGATCTGCCAGCTAGACAGACTTCGTCAGGCACCAAAACTTCGAGTCCATGCAAAAATATGCTTTGCCTTTTTCATGTACATTTCTACCTTCAAGTACTAGGTCTGCAGGCGATTTTATAAACGTCTGCTGTCAACGTTAGTACAGTATGTTATTAGTGGCATATTACCTTATTACCTTGCCATTTTTTAAATACTTTTTTACATTTCCAATTTAATTATATATTCAAAGAAATAATAAAGTGACTGTAATGACTTTTTAAAGCACATCCTTTTTTTTTTACTTTTCCGCTGATCCAGTTGAAAATTCTGTGACTATTCCCTACTTTACCCTGTCAGGTGAAATTCCCTGACATTTCCCTGTGGATGGACAGCCTGTAGAAGGATATTGGAGGAGAATAACATGATCCCCATGGTTTTGTGAATGAGTTAGTAAAACTGCACAGAACTAAGCAACATGCAATCTGTTGTTGGTCCGTCTGAATGGTTAATATTGGCTAAGAACGGAAGAAAAAGTCAACTGGAAAGCTGACATAGCTATGACCTTTAAGACCCTTACAGCTAGCAGTTTCTCTTTAATACTTACCGTCATGCAGTAATCATTAAAATTATATGTGCTTAGATAATACAAATTAGGTTGTCACAACTGTTGTCATCTTGTACTAAAATAAAGTTTCTGGGTTTGAACCTGCAGTAAAGTTGTGTTTCTTCCAACGTTTCAACAGTTGTCAACGTGATAAAACCCACGCCCAGCCGTATGTAATAGAAACTTGCATAATTTGGTGATAAAATGGTTTGACAAAATAGTCTATATTGACTGACAATTTAGCTATGTGAACATGCCGTTAAGATTCAACTCACTTTGTTGGTCTTCAGTACAAACCAAGCTTAACGGAATTGCTATGAATATTACGGTATTTTTGTCAAATTGTGCTACCGCCAGTAAGTTACACACTTAATAGGCCTATATCAACACATTTTAAGTTGTCTACGGTGCATTTGGAATTTTTAACTAAACTACCTAAACAAATTTTTTATGGCCACTACGAAAGTATTAAAATTAATGTGGTTCTTATGGTAATTAAGAAGCTGGATATTAGTAATGTCTTGGGTATACGGGATCAATTTTGAAACAATCTTACAGCGGAGATCGTAAAATAACTAAGTATAAAAAAATTTTGTCACAAAAATTAAAGATTGTGGCTAAACATAGTTTCATTCTAGACAACGGATCATTTTTCAAATACAATACAAAAACCAAAAGTTTTTTGATGAGCAAGTTAGGGTGGCGGAGAAAAGTAAGCAGAAGTATTACATGTAGAAGTAAAATAAATTACATAAAAGGAATTGTTATGTTGACAAGGTGAGTTAAGTATATTAAAAGAGGTTGACAACGGAAATATACATCAAGTAGGTTGAGTGTTATTGTAAGTGGTGTTGGCATCACTGAAGAACAACTGTAGAGTAGTACCGTGTGTGTCCGTAAGTTGGTGGATAGGAAACATATTGTTGCGTGCCATGTTCCTGGAGGCCAGTGGTCGGCGGCTGTTTCGTAACACCCTGAGGGCTGGCCGATGATTCAAAGCCCGGGTGGCTCATAGTGGGAATCCCGCCGAACTACGTCATAGATACCTGTCCCAACTGCGTCTTAACCCTTCGAGGGCGGCGGACGTGACTGCTAGCACATCCGAAACATGATGAAATAT
>PNEQ01116769.1:71620-87623 GCA_003012365.1 Medauroidea extradentata | reverse complement strand
GTAAGCGTTCCCAGGGTCCAGAAGGGAGGAAAATAGACTGAATCAGAGTTCTGATTCAGGTTCAGATACGGACTCGGACATGTGGAGATGTGTGGATTCCTGGGACGTCACTATTGTCGTTATTATGGACAGTTAAGTTTGAATTTGACAAATCACTATGTATTGTAGCATTGATCTATGTATGGTAGATGTAATGTTTTCTAGTAACTTAAATTGTACAAATTGGTTTTGGCACATGTATTGTAGAAATAATTTTTATACTGAATTTAGCTGTTTTTACCATTAGTATTTTGGATAGTAAAAGTTGTAATAATGCTCGTAATAAATGTGTGACTTTGTGACTTCAAGCATACAATAGAATTTTTCCATTGGCAAATCTTAGTGTGACTAAAGCTGCCCTCAACTTTGATGACTTTTCCGTCCTCCACTGTAAAACCATCAATCCTGCTTCTTTTAGGCTTTTCCTAAGGGTGTCTGTCGTCATCAAAAATGGAAATGGTGGTGACAGACGTTCGCTCGCCATCCTTGGTGGTGTCCTGAGAAAAGGTTTCCTCCGGGGTTTCCTCAGGCACCACTAGTGGGCGTGGCAGTGTTTACTTTAAACAAATTTTGCACGGTGAATACCACCAAAGTATTTTGCAACTGACAAAATTTTTTTTTTGTGTGCAGGTCAACAACTTGACACTTTTGCGTGTTCCTCATCATTGCATTAGTTAGCTGATGTAAGCTTTTGGACCAGGTTCAATTAGTTACCCGTAATTTAAGAAACGTCTATTTACAGCGTAGAGATACCACCCACATGCCTTGCAACAGTTAAAGTGACCACCTGCGCAGTGGGTCGATTAATTATCGCTTTTTATGAGAGCAGCGCAAAACCTACATGTGCGTTGTCTGGTTGCACTGCATTGGAATTAAATCCTTAATATATGCAATAGAAGACACGTTTTACTTGCTATGCACTTGCGCTGGTTCGGTCAGTCCAAATAGCAAGTCGTGGTATTTATTCGGGTTAAAGGGCGCCACACTGAGTGCAAAGCTTCGGATGTTACAGTTACCTATTCTAAAACTTCTCAACGCGCGTAGGTGATGTCTATTTAGGAATACTATTCAAGTATATGCGTAGCCTATACACATTTTCCAAAAAGCATATTTTCAGCGAAAATTGGCGTTTTCGCGGTCCATTTTAAGTACGAAAATCTTGGTGCAGAATCTTACTATAGGTAGAGCTAGGAATATTTCGCGAGTTCAACGACCAACATACTAGAATCCATTATCCTTTGTATTTGTCCATTACCTTCTATTCATTCAGACAGCAGACAGTGAACGAATATACAGAGCTTGAGTATGCATATAACAATGAATTCTAGTATGCAGGTCATTGAACTCGCGAATTTTTCCTAGCCCTAGGTAAAGGTTTGTACAATACACCATCAACTTTGACATCAAGTCATAAAATGACAGGGTCACCATTGAACGTCTCATAGAGGCGAAATATCGGTAGGGACTATAAAAATTCGCGCTTTATTTTAGGAGCAATCTAGATTTCAGTAATCTCTAGTTTATGTCACTTTCGCCATTGCTCCTTGACTTATTGAAACCTGGAGAGCACTGAGCGAATAATAAAGGATCAACTAAATGCAAGCCCAGTCGTGAGGTATCACTGTGTCAGCGAGCAGCCAATGAACAGCTGCTGTCTGCTTGAATATATATATATATACACATACATATTCTTGGAGGATAGCCTACACGTTAGCTAACCAACGAGTTTTTCCAGTCTCTACGAATTGATCACATTTTATGAGACATGCCCTGGAGAACAGTACACCAATAAAAAACATCAAAGAAAACAAAGACCAAAGGTCTGGCTGCTAACTGACGCAAAAGTCAACGGAAGAATAGCTGAGGACAGGGACGTGCAAAATTCGAGTTATTTTCTGACAGCAGACTAGACTGCAAGCTGTTATATGTTCGCTCGACGTCTTTCATTGGCCGACAGTGCCGTGGCCTGTCGTAGGGATCGCTTCAAGCCTATAGTCAGAGACCCGAAATTGTCGTGGATTCAACGGCCATCCATCAAGACTCCACAGTACTGTGTACACTACGTCCTCAGATACTTTTACATTGTCTGCTGTTCCAGTGAGTGGACAGTTATACATGTAACAAGGTCGCAGCATAGTTAGGTATACAGAAGTGAAATAGCCAGTAGAATGGTGAACTCAGTCACACACCCTAGCAACACAGCGAAAACACTTATTGCCATTCAGCGTAAGGCAGCTGCCCTGCTAGCCGTCATCCAGGCCAATAGGAAACATGTAGTAACGTGCAGGAGCCAAACATACAAGTGACTAGTATCAACAACCTCAAGCAGCCAATAAAAATGAAGTTTGTCCATAACAAATGAGACACCTCGTCATTTAGCGTCTGTATTACTATTTAGTCTGTGGCATGGTAGCGAGGGAGTCAGTGAGTGTTATCATGCAGGTCTGCTATTGGTTCACAATTCTCAATGAAGAGATTCACTAAGAACCACTTAATTTCGAAAGTAATTCATGTGTACAGATGTTTGACGTCTAACGTCTTCTCGAATGAATTCGCGACATTTCCGGATCTCTACCAATAGTTAAGAAGTCCAGTGGTAGAGTGACCAATATACTGTAAGGGAGCACACACGTGCCTGTCAGTCACCACATAATGAACTCACAGATACCCCAGTAGCAACCGACGTTGTGTCAACGTTGAAAATTGGTTGGAACCGTTGGCAGTACGTTTTGTTTGTAAACACACATAAATCCAACGTTGGGGCAATGTAGTATGCCAGCAAATAAGTTCGAAAATGTATTATTATTGCAATGAATTAGCAACATTCTGAAAATAGTTAAATTAAAGTAGAGAGTGTCTGAACATATTGGAAGACCAAAATATTGATATTTTAATTTTGTGGGTTGAATATTGTCAACTAGTTGGTAAACATACTGTTGGGGTTTAGTGTGTATAATCACATTGGGCCAACGTTGCAAAACCAGCATTTTCCACAAAGAGTTCAAATATCACGTTTTTAAAGTACAACATAACCAATCATTCCATTTATAACATAATAAGGCTACATAGTTGAAAAAATGAATACTAGGTAATTTTTGTTCAGTTGGTTATACGTTGGAACAACGTTGGAAATCCAACTATTGGATAATAGGTTGTTCCCAGTATATTGGTCCAATGTTGCGTTATGTCAACATAAAAAATATTTTGTATGTATGTTGGCTGAGCATTGGTAACATGTTGGTAATCATACTGTTGGTGTTACATAAGTAATTTTACAATGAACCAACTTAACTCAAACAACACACATGTTTATCAAAATTTCAAATACTACATCAAAAATAAAACAAATGCTCCTTGTATTCTAAAACTCATACTGTTGGCATATATACAAATTCTGCATTCTTTGGTTACATGTTGGCAAACTGTGGAAAGTAAAACGGTTAGGTGAAAGTTGTTTTCAGTAAATTTGGTCCTACATTGTATAACCCACATTATGCCAAACACAGAAAGTTGACTGACGTTGGCAACAAGTTTGTAAACAGACTCTCCCAATGACACTAATTGACAACTCCATTAGATCAGAAAATGCAAGACAATTTTAAAGACAGTATTTTTGTAAATTCTAATTTCTTGGCTAATTGTTAGGTACCAGTTGGTAAACACACCATTGGCAACTGGTATGAACCTTTACGTTGGGTTAACGCTGTGTAACCCACAGTAGGCCAACCACTGAAAAGATTAGGTATGTAGGTTTGCTTAACATGGCATCGTTTGTAAACATAACATTAGCAAAAGATACATCTTTCTTTGTTATTGTAAGTTCAACTGTTAATTACACATTTGTCTTTCATGTATCGTTGATGAACATGTGGCAGCGTAGAGTAATTGGTAGGGCAATGGACTGCTAGTAACAAGGACTCCGAAATAATTTCTGACTGTTGTTTAAATCTGCCTGTATTCGGGGGGTCGATTCTCGAGTTGTTACGAGATTATTTCGAATTGCCGAATTTCACTTACTAAACTTCGAAACATTTATCTCACTATGGCAGAAAGGTATTTTTGAGTTGAAATTTCGAAGTGCGGAATCTTAGTGCGAGATCTTCCTCAGTTTCGAACTTCCGGTTACACTCCCGCGGTAGAAATATGCGAGTGAAAAGAACGCTCTACTTGTATGACGCACTGAACGCACCCTCTGGAGGAAAAAATCGTTTGTTCTGTGGTCGCGTGCAATATTCGTACTTGTATAAACGGAATTATAAAGAAAATATATATAATTAACTGGCAACGTGTTTTGTAATGCAATATTATTGCGTACAAATAGTTATAAAGTCTTTATCAAGAGACATTTAATTCGCAAGTCATTTTATTAGAAATTCAGGACACTGCTGCCATCTTGCTTCTATTTTACGAACACAACGACATTGCCTTTTTTTAACGAGCACGGCTGTTTGCAAAGCTTAAATTTGCTACGTAAGATTGTTTTTGTATTGCACACTTCTCGTAGGTACTGAAATTTAAAGTCACCACAAAAGGAGAGATAACTAAGAGTTGGTTTATTGGTTACTTCTTGAGCGGAATTTTCTATACAAAATTTGGGTTAGTAAAATCACAGTAGGTATACATCGTATGGAGCTTCGAATAATTACGTTACAACTATTAAAACATATTTAAATTCGTTGATAAAATGGCAAATGAGTAAAGAATTTGCTACATAAAAAACGATAGGAAGGTGAAGCGCCTCGAACCTTTTTTTTTTTTTTTTTTTCAAAAATACTCCGTACAGAGCATTTAGTCAAGCGCCATTACAACTACCCTATAGTATCACTTATACTTTGATTCACATTATACATACAATACTGTTCTATGCATACATGTAACGTTAAATACATGTTTCATGGTAAAATTAATGATCTGTTGCGATCGTGTATTATAAAATGAACAAGCAAAGTATTAACATAATTTAAAAATACGCGCGGGCACCCTGCAGTACTTTATAGCTTTATTTCGTCTGGTTGAAAGAATGAGGTTGTAGAAATACACGGTAAAAGTGTCATGGCTGCCGTCTTCAAGGTGTTGCGGAATCGCATCTCACGACCCCAAGAGCATGTGAGATTTTTCACTCAAGAATAGCAAAATGGAATCCATTACGAAATTCCGAGCAAATTCGCAATGGAGTAATCTCGCATCATTTCAAGAATTGGCCCCCTGGTCGAATTTTTTTATTGATTTTGATAACTTGTGTAACCAACAAGAACTCTGAAAATAACATAATTGTGAATATTGGGCTTAATTTAAATTTTGTAGAGTAAATTTTGTTTGTATTTTTGTAGAGAAATGTTGGCCCAACGTTTGTAAACGGTTGGCATTACATTTGTTACACACAATTGCAACAATCCAGCGATGTTGGGGCAGTTTAGTAAATAAGTAAGAATGCAGCCAAAAAACAACGTTGTTTCACGTGACATTTAAATGTTGATCCAACGTTGCATGCCTACACTGTATAAAAATGTGTAAAAATACACGTACAAATAGCTGCTAGTTTTACATTTTTGTACGTGTAATTACGGAATACAATGACAGTAAGCGTAATTATATGTCATTTTTCTTGTTGATCCAAAATATGTACAGATCTTTGATTAAATAACACAAATGTATACACAAATTTACTAGAAAGTTGATGTAAATTTACATTTTTAATGGAAGTGTAGAAATAGTCACACATTGTAATATTTCACGTAATTTTGTGTATTATAACAGTACTGTCTATTTATAAATACACTGATTAAAATGTATAAATGCTTGTTTCACAGTGCAGTTTTGAAACGGCAAAATACTTACAAATTTACTCGAGCAATTTGCGTAGGTATAGTATCATATCAAGTAAACTACTACTTAAGCTTATTATTAAACAGAAAGCTTTAATAATTTTACCATCTCTGACGTACATACATGATCACATATGTATGAAAAGTATTTGCTAACACCTAAACTTATTATATTTTATTATGATGTGGTTTTCGCGTAGATTTAAAGTTAAAAATGTGCAAAACCTGTTGCCGTGTCTGTGAACTCCAACTTAAACTCCAGTTTTACTGTGTTCATCACAAAAATATATTCGCTAAACGAAGTAGTAGTCATTTTACAATATATATATATATATATATATATATATATATATATATATATATATATATATAAACTTACTTGAAATACAAATTTTAAATACGTCAGTTAAGTTGTTCTATTAACCTTGACCGTCGCCCAATTTTTAGGTCGTGCTATATATTAGTTGTACGGTTCAGCAAAAATACACGTGGTAAGGAGGAAGTGTTTTCCATGGCTCATTTGGAAAAGCTTGCTAAAAATTATCCCAATAAATGCCAAAAAATGACTATTTAATATGGCCATTTAGACTGGAATGAATGGATCCTATATCATGAACCACATCGGTTAACAACCATCTATGGTCTCGTGAATACGGCCGTTGACTGGTAACTGTTAAGGTCGTGGATTCGAATCCTCGCCGGGTCAGAAATTTTCGTTAGTTGAAAATAGTCGTGAGTTTCTCGAGGTAGTTTGTAAGTTACGAATCACTTCAGAAATCAACAAATCTTTCAGATATAACTTACATTAACGGTACAGGAAAAAGACGCAAAATTTTGCACCAGGTTGCCAGTTAATTTTAAATATTCTGTATTTTGTTTTTATTTAATTTTAATATTATTTAATTTTATTTTTTTTCCTTCGAAGTACGGGTTATTTAACACATCATCGTGTTAAAATACATGAACCGTAGCACTGTTTTATACATGCATTTTATTGTATTTTTTCCGTTATGTACGGTAAAAAGACACGGACATAAGTCGTGTGAAATTACACGAACATGTGTGGAGATTGTGCTGCCCCGTACATTCGTGTAAAAATACACAAACATTTTTAACAGTGTGCGTTGGCCCAACGTAGCACGCAAACGTTGGGCCGATATAGGTCCAACCAAGAGTTGCTACTAGGGTAGGCATGCAAAATTACTATTTGGTAGTGAGCTGTACATCAATGCGCTATACCCGACCGAGTACAATCTGAGAGCTCATTTCACACGATGATGACAGTTCAGTTGGGTGTGTCAACCTTTAACTAGATATTGGCCACACCACTGTTGTACTGTCAACTATTGGCTATAGGTGGTCTCTGTTGCAGGCCACGACATTGTCGGCCAGTGAGAAACGACGAGCGAACATATAACAGCTTGCAGTCAAGTCAACTGTAAGAAAGTATCGTGATTTTTGCACGTCCCTAATCATTAAGGGCGTTCAAGAGCGATTAAGCCATAATTTTATATTTTCATGAAATATTGTTAGTTTTGTAGACGATTCTTGTGAGTACAGTTTCCTCTTACGAAACAATTTTAGCTGGCGTTGTTTATTCATAACGTCGTGTCAAAATCAAAATTTGTATGTTTTGCTGCCATGCAAGTAGTGAAATCCAATTGACTTACGTACGTGAAATAATTCACAGTGAAATAACATACTATGGAATACGTAATGAAACACGCGAAAAAATCCCAAGAACTGTTTTTTTATTTTAAAAACATTGCTGAATATGTAACATTTTTTCGGTATTTTTGCGATTTTTTTAAATTTAAAATATTACGTTGTGGGTTGTTTTAAATGTTTTATTGCATAGCTCATGAGATGTAAGTTCGCAGTGAATTATTTTGTTTAAGTAGGTCAGTTGGTTTTCACTATTTGCATGGCAGCAGAACATGCAAATTTTGACTTTGACGCGCCGTTATGAGAAAACTACACCAGCTAAGATTGTTTCGTAAGAGGAAACTGCACTCACAAGTATCGTCTAACAAAACTAACAATAGTTCATAAAAATATAAAATTATGATTTTATCGCACTTGAAAACCCTTAAGGAAGCTGGTTTATTGCGGGAAAAATTTACCGCTTTTAAGACTTCATTTTTGACGTTTATCTTTCGTCTCTGTTGGGACTAATTTGACTGGGCTGATGATAGCTCCGATGCACAAACTGCAGGGCATTTGCGATTCGCATGTACACAGCTAGACCGCTCCACATAACTACAGTCAGTAATTTTTGGTGGAAATAAATTTGCAACAATTTGTTTCAATTTCTTATGTTCACATCTGTTTCTCTGTTTCATGCTCAGTGATTATAGGTTTTTAAATTTCGGCGTCTCGGTGTCCTACCCGAAAATAACGGACGTGTAGAATTGCGGTAACGTTGTTCTGGTTGGTGCAATCAAACGAGACACGTTTCAGCCCTATTATACTCTGCCAATAACCACGAACCAGAGTTGCAGGCGTGCATGTAAGGTATTGAAACAAACTGTTGCACAATTCTTTCACCAAAAATCACTGGCTCTACACATGACTAGAGACACTGGGAAATCGCGAGAATATTTAACGTCAACCTAGCCTCCAACATAACTGCAGCACTATCCTTATATTACTGTTACTGAATGTCGCGATGTCTTATACGTGTGACCAGATTTGTGACAAATTACACGCACTATATGCTAAAATTGTACAGTTTAACTGGGCGTGTTGAAGAGTTAAACAGCCTCGTCAGATACACGTAAGCTAATATCGAAACAAAACCACTGGTTTTGTTCCGATATTAGCTGACGTGCATCTGACGAGGCTTTCAGTGTGATGCATAGGGCCACAAACTTTAGAATTTTGCCTCACTTTACGTCAATGCCTTACGTGCGCGTCTGCAGCTAAACTTCGTGGTCATTGGTAGTGCGTTTTCGTTAAGTGACGTCTCTCATTTGACTGTGCCAATCGTAATATAGGTTATTGCAACAGTACACGTCTGTGATTTGCGGACACATCAAGACACGAGAGTGTTAAAAAACATCCAACCACAGACTATACGGCAGATCTGCAGATGTGAACGTTAGGCACCAAAACAAACTGGGGCAAAATTTTTTCGCGAAAAGTTCATGGCCCTAGTGATACACATCACGTTAGCAAACTGTCAACTTTTCTCGCGATTTTCCAGTGTGTCTAGGGGGCTGCGATGGCCGAATGGTCAGACCATTCGCCTTCCACCAAGGCGATCCGGGTTCGATTCCCGTTGGGGTCGGTCCCCAGATTTTCGCACGTGGGAATCGTGCCGGACGATGCCGTTGGTCGGCGGGTTTTCTCGGAGGTCTCCCGTTTCCCCCACTCTTTCATTCCGGTGCATACTCACCTCATAAAACCCGTCACCAGCGCTAAAGGTATCAATGTTATGCGCTGATCAAAATCTCTCACTCACACACTACAGTATGTCTACACATATACATCTACAATGATTAGAAAAAAAGTCACGAAAAATTTTCTCGAATTTTTACCATCTCTTGGTGTCATTCGTCTTGTTAAATTTTCCTGTCTCTAACAAAGTTCAAGTCCGTCAGAGGCACAGCCTACTTTTTTTTTTTTTTGCTGTGAGGCAAGGCAGTTAGACAGATTTGCAACTCGGCGGTGGTGTTTTTACACGAGGCAGTATTCTTTACGACCCATTCTCTTTGGCCACCTGCCCGAGCGAAATTAAGTCGCCGTTCGTTAACAAGTGTGCAAGGTCAGAACAATTGGAGCGCTGCCTGAATCATCCAAGTGAAACAAAACGTGTGATTTTACGACGTCACGTTGGTGAATTTTAAACCGAAGTTACAGGAGGCACCGGTTAAGTGCGGCCTCGCAGGATGAGGGTGAGAACACCAGTATGCCTCTGACATGCCGGCGACTGTGCTCGAGTTGGGATAGCATTTTCTTTTTATGTCGCCGAGTTAACGACTTCCTGCTCGTTAAAACGTTCGGGAGAGAGAAGTTAACACAAGAGGTTGTCGAAAAAAATTAATATATTTGAATGGTTTCGCGAGCTCTCACACGTCGAACATCGGCCGTCAAGTTCGAGTGCTTCTCCGGCCAGCAATTTCTTTTAAGGGTGTTCAAGTGCCATAAAGTCATAATTTTATATTTATATGAAATAGTGTTAGTTTTGTAGACGATACTTGTGAGTGCAGTTTCCTCTTACGAAACAATTTTAGTTGGCGTCATTTCCTCATAACTGTGCTTCATAGACAAAATTTGCGTGTTCTGCTGCCATGCAAATAGTTAAAACCAATTTACTTACGTACGTGAAATAATTCACGGAGAAATAACATACTATGGGCTAAGTAATAAAAGGTTTAAAAAATCCCGCGAACTCTTTTTGTATAAAAAATATTGCTGAGTTTGCAAAATTTTTCTGTATTTTTGCGTTTTTTTTTTTTAATTCTAAATATTTCGTTGTTGGTTTCATAATGTTTTATTGCATAGCTCATGGTATGTAAGTTCACAGTGAATTATTTTGCTTAAGCAGGTTAGTTGATTTTCACTATTTGCATGGCAACGTAGCAAGTAAATTTTGTTTCGTAATTATCTGCGATGATGCGCGGAGACAAGCGAGGGATGAAGTCCACGCTGTATTTGCTTTGGTTCCATTCGCCGCGCACCAAACTTGCGTGCAGTGCTTTCGTTTCACTTTTTTTTCTACGGGACTATCAGTGACGTCCGTACAATTTTTGCGGAAATTTTTTAGTGAAGGCAACTTATGTTTCTAGTATTGTGTTTTTACGAGTCCGCCCGACATTTCTATACTTATAGCAAACTAAAAAATTCATTTTTAGACATTTTTCTGGGCCCCAAAATCATGTTTATAATATCCGTGCTGTATTTGTTTTTAAACATAAACATCGTTTCACGTTCGTGTGCTATTTTAACATTATAAATGTTTTGCGAATAGGTTAAGAGGTTTTGTGTAAAAAAGAATAAAGGCTTCAACACCGTCTATGTGTTACGAGGGTTGTGGTTGCGTGCTTCAACTTCAGAAGCGCTCGATATCGCGCTGCTAAACATTGACCACAACCACACAGCAACCAGAATTTCCGTACTCTTCACACCACACATCTGTAATTTGCGGATAGGGCCCCAAGATGCATGAAAGTTAAAACAAGCAATCACTAGAGACTGGAAAAAATCGCGGGTTCGCAGACACATAGACTATCCTCTAAGAATATATGTGTATTCAAGTAGACAACAGCTACTCATAGGCTGCTCGCTGACACAGTGATACCACATGATTGGTCCTGTATTTAGTTGCTTCCTTATTATTGGCTCAGCGCTCTCCAGGAGGAATCAAATAAGTGAAATACCAATGGCGAAAGTGACACGAATTTAGAAAGTTTGAAATCTAGCTTGTGCATAGAAGAAAACGCGAATTTTTCTGGTCCTTACCAATCAGATCATGGGGCAGAGATCTAGATGTACGCACTGGGCATTGAAACAGGCTGCATGCAAACATAGGCCGGGTCTCACACACGCTCACTCCACACTCTCACTCCACAGTCTCACTCCACAGTCTCACTCCACACTCTCACTCCATACTCTCACTCCACACTCTCACGCTACACTCTCAATCTACACTCACACTCCACTCACTCACTCTACACTCTCACTCCACAATCTCACTCCACACTCTCATTCCACACTCACACTCCACACTCTCACTTCACACTCTCACTCCACGCACTCTCTCCACACCCTCACTCCACACACTCACTCTACACACCCACTCCACACTCTCACTCCACACTCTCACTCCACAATCTCATTCCACACTCTCACTTCACTCTCTCACTCCACACTCACACTCCACACTGTCACACCACATGCACACTCCACACTTTCATTTCACACTTTCACTCCACACTCTCGTTCCACACTCTCATTCCACACTCTCATTCTACACTATCACTCCACACTCTCATTCCACACACTCACGCCACACTCATACTCCACACTCACATCCAAATTCTCGCTCCACTCTCTCACTCCACACATTCACTCCACACACCCAATCCACACTCTCACTCCACACACCCACTCCTCACTCTCACTCCGCATACTTACTTCACACACTCACTCAACATTTCACTCCACATACTCACTCCACACTCTCACTCCACACTCTCACGCCACACTCTCACGCCACACTCTCATGCCACACTCTCACTCCACACTCTCATTCCACACTCTCACTTCACACTCTCACTCCACACTCTCGCTCTGTGCTCTCACTCTATACTCTCGCTCCACACTCTCCCTCCACACTCTCGCTCCACACTCTCACTCCACACTCTCACTCCACACTCTCACTCCACACTCTCA
Source organism: Medauroidea extradentata (assembly GCA_003012365.1). Lineage (NCBI taxonomy): Eukaryota > Metazoa > Arthropoda > Insecta > Phasmatodea > Phasmatidae > Medauroidea > Medauroidea extradentata. The sequence goes on along the minus strand of PNEQ01116769.1, from coordinate 75,363 downwards.
TTCCACACTCTCACTCCACACTCTTACTCTCACCCACTCTGGTTCGCTCTTCAATCAAATAGACAGAGCCACACTCGGATGCAGCCTCGAAGCACTGCAACCTAGCGTGAGAAAAGGAAAGTTGGAAAATAAATTACTGCTGAGAACACACAGTAAATTATTTCCAGCTTCAGTTAGGTTACGGTTTGAATATGGATCTTGAGGATGCTTCATGAAAAGCTAGCCATCTCCTTGACAATTTACAATACGCCATGCACAGATATGTCATGTTTCTCTCGATTTTGAATGAATACAAAGATGTCTTCCGTCAGAGTGGGCGAGAGGGTACAGCGAGGGAGCGTTGTCTCTCACTCTGGCTCACTCTCCCTTTCGCCCACTCTCTCTCGAATTTGGGACAGCAGAGAGTACACTCTGTGATGCGAAGTGGGTGCGAGAGACTGCTCTCTGAGCTATTTGAAGCACAGCCATATTTTCGCAGAAATTCACGGGTCCTGTATATTATAATTTAGCTTAGATACGCAGTGTTTGATTCGTGTAAAGCAATTACAGCATTACGTGTACGCCATTAGAGCCACGATTTAGCAGCGAAACGAATTTTGTCCTGTATGTTTCAGTATCTTACTTGCACATCTGCACCTCTGCTTCATTGCCAGTGATGGGACGTTTTAACTCTCACTTGTCTTGGTTTTTTAATGGCGAATCACAGGTGTATGTTGTCACCGTTCCCTTAATGTTATTGGTGCAATCAAGTGGGAGACGTGTCTGAACAAAGACACACTGCTAATAACCACCAAACACAGCTGTTAGTGTGCACGTAATACATTGAAACAAAGTGATGCAAAATTTTTTTCGCGAGAAAGTCATGGATCTAGCCATTACATTATATTACATTACATTTTTTGTGTTATCATTGGAGACTGGAATAATCCGCGGGTCCACTGACATGTAGGCTAGTCTCCAAGAATATATGTGTATTCAAGCAGACAGGTTCATGGCTGCTCGCTGACACAGTGATACCACATGATTGGGTTTGCATTTAGTTGATACTTTATTATTGGCTTAGCGCTCGCCAGGAGGTGTCAACTAAGTCAAGGACCAATGGCGGAAGTGACAAAACTTACACATATTTGAAATCTAGCTTGTGCTTAAAAGAAAACGTGAATTTTTCACGCCCCTAGTTATCATAGGGACCCGGAAAATACGCGTTTTCTTTTCGGCATAAGTTTGATTTCAAACATATCTAGTTTGTGTCACTTTCGCCACTGATCCTTGACTTAGTTGACACCTCCTGGCGAGCGCTAAGCCAATAATAAAGTATCAACTAAATGCAAACCCAATCATGTGGTATCACTGCGTCAGTGAGAAGCCAGAGAGCAGTTGTTTGTTTGAGCATATATATATATATATATATATTCTTGGAGGCTAGCCTACATGTCAGTGAATCTGCGAATATTTCCAGTCTCTGGCTATTTGTTATTGTCAGCATGCGGAGCTACAAGAGCTGCTTCAGTTTAGTATTGAGAGTTCTCAATTCTGTTGATGCTGCTTTCAAAATCCACGAAATGAGTACGAGCACATAATACACACCTGAACGTAATTGACAGACACTGGGAATATTTTCGTGTCCACTTTCATATATGTTAGCAATCGCAGACGACGCTGAAATGTAGACAAATTCAACTACTCGTTGACAGTTTTATGACTCAGCGGATCGCCGTCTTTGTACTTTCAACCTGATATCTAGAGACCTGGAAATTCAGCGAATTCAATTGAGAAGACGTTAGATTTAAAACACCTATACACGTTATTTACTTTCACGATTAGGTGACTTTTACTGAAATTATTCCTTGAGGACTGTGAACCAATAGCAGACCAGCATGAAAACACACACAGACTACCGCGCCACCTCGTCACATGTACAACTGTCCACTCACTGGAGCAGCAGACAATGTACAAGTATCTGAGGACATAGTGTACACAGGACTGTGCAGTCCAGCTTGCCAGTCACTGAACCAGTGAAACTTCCGAGTCTCTACTGGTATCTCTTTATCACTGACTGGCGGCGTGAAATAACATCTGAGCCAATCAGGCAATTACCGCTATTGTAAATTGTTTGGAAAATGATATCAGGCAACTGATTTCGGCGAAGAAATTTCATAATTGGGTGTACTGCCAAAGTTTTTCTCACTTTGAGATCAATTACTGGGTACTATTTATTTCTACTTTTATAACATCTATGCAAGTTTTGCTCAAATTGCTTATCTCATACAATGTAATTGTTTAGAGTCAGCAAATTCTCGCAAAATTATTTTTGCTTTGTTTTCTTTTATGACTTACGTACGTATTGGCAGTTTTGCATCATGGTTACTGGAAGGCGTGTCTTATAAATAGAACCAATATTTTATGGCGAAAAGATTTTGGCACCAGTTTGTTTCAGTGCCTTATGTGCACACCTGTACCTCAGCTGCATGGTTACTGATTAGATGTTTTTACTCTCACTTGTCTTGGGGTTTTACTGGTAAATCACAGACGTATATTGTTACAGTTATCTTATATAGACGTATGATGTCACAGTTTTCTTATTACTTCTGTTGCAATCAAATGAGATACGCTGCCAATTACCGTAAATCACAGCTGTCGATGTGCACGTAAGACATTGAAACAAAGTGAGGCAAAAATATTTTCGTGACAATATCGTGGCCCTAATTATACATCTTAGAACGGTCGAAGGTGGTCGTATTTCGCGTGAAATACATGCACCAGTTGAGAAGAGAGTCTATGTTTCAATGTTGATTTGACACTTTTCGAGAAATTTTTACTGAGATAATTTTGCCAGTGTTTATGAATTAGGTTGGTCTATGTTTAACATCAGATTCGTTTCTCATAATTATGACTTTGCTGTGATGAATCACATAAAAATTCATTTTCACAATGTTTAAAAGATGTTAAAGATTGTGTAATCCAGTATTTGAGTTAGGTAAGATCTGACCTGAATAAAAGACAACACTTCTTTGCTTTATTCACTGCAAGGTCTGAAAAATAGTAACTTGACATTCAGGCAACCTACAATATTATTCATTTGAATTATGACCAGTATACGCGTACCTTAGTTGATAATCGTGACTAGTAAACACTTTTTGAAGTCTTAAAGCTCACAGATGATTTTTCACGTAGAGTCGACTGCGGGAGACAGAGCAAGTCTAACGCCGTGCTGAACCTTAGTGGTTGCTAACGTCGAATGATGCTGTAAGAAATGTGCAAACTGTTATCGCCAGAGGCATCTAAGAACTGCTGGCCAGAAGCATAATTCATTCGCCCGGTCGAAGAGCAGCAGGAGTAACCTTGAGTGACGTCACACAACGTGATTCTTCTCTTGCATATCTTACTTAAGTGATCGTATGCTGAATTTATTTTTACTGAAATCAAGATTTTAGCAAGATTTAAGATATTTGAACGTACGTCATAAATTTCATTTGCGATATTATTTTTGCGTCTCAATAAACAAATAATTTTTTATGCATGATGATATAACACTTATGTTAGTAATTATTTTTCGCCTTGCAATGAAACCCATTTAACAATTGTGTACAAAACACACAGAATTGTAAACTAACAACTTTGGCAATTCTTTTGTATGTATGTAGTATGTATGTTTGTACGTATGTATGTATGTACGTATATATATATATATATATATATATATATATATATATATATATATATATATATATATATATATATAT
>PNEQ01116769.1:0-71520 GCA_003012365.1 Medauroidea extradentata | reverse complement strand
GCTTCTTTATTATTGGCTCAGCGCCCTCCAGGAGGTACCAGTAAGGACCCTAATCTTGGTGAAAAGATTCGTACAGCTGCACATCTGCTTCATAGCCACTGACTGGATGTTTTTAACTGCTTCGTGTCTTAACAATTTACTGCATATCACGGACACAGAATATTTAGGAATACAGAAGTGCAATAGCAGAAAGGACAGCGAACTCAGTCACACACGCCAGCGAAACGGCTTCCCTGGCCAACAGTATGGCGTTAAGCCTGCGACCAATCAGCGTAAGATGGCTGCCCTGCTAGCCGGTAGCCAGGCCAATTGGAAACCTGCCGTAACATGCAGAAACCGAACAGACACGGGGCTTGTATTAAACTCAGGCAGCCAATAAGCGGTGAAGTTCGCAAGTATCAAAGCAACCGCCACGTCTTTTCACGGCTGTATTGCTAGAGACCCTGTTTTTTCCGCGAAAATAATTTTGCCCCACTTTGTTTCCGTGCCTTACGTGCATATCTGTAGTTCTGCTTCGTGGTCAGTGATTGGATATTCTAACTGTCACGAGCCTTGGATATCTACCGGAAATTTACAGACGTGTGTTGTTACAGGAACATTATTGTAATTGGCTAAGTCAAATGAGATTCGGCTCTTCTTATATACACGCTGCCAATAAACATGAAGGAGGGTGTGTACGTAAGGCACTGAAACAAAGTGGAGCAAAATTATTTTCGCGAAAAACCAGGGTCTCTATGCATTGCTATATATTCTGTGTCACGGATGTGTGGTGTCGTAATAATCTTATTATTATTGGTGTAATAAAACGAGAAACGTCTTTCCACATAGACATGCAGCCAATAACAACGAACATAACTGCACCTGTGCACACGAGGCACTGTAAAACTACTGCAAAAACCTCTTCACTAAAAATTGAGGTCCCTAGATATCAAATAAGTCAGGAACCAATGATAAAAGTGACACAAATATATAGATGTTTGAAATTGAGTTCGTATCTAAAAGAAAACCTTAATATTTTCAGGCCCGTGTAAATGAGTCATGAATAGAGACACGGAAATGTCGCAGGTTCAACAACCAGCAGGCTGGACTACACAGTCCTGTGTACACTATATCCTCAGTTACTTGTACATTGTCTGCTGCTCCAGTGAGTGGACAGTTGTACACGTGACGATGTAGCGCGACAGTCAGTGAGTGTTTTCATGCTGGTCTGCTATTGGTTCACAGTCCTCAAGGAAGAGTTTCAGTAACACTGACTCAATCGCGAATGTAAATAATGTGTATAGGAGTTTTAAATATAACGTCTTCTGTAATGAATTCGCGAAATTACCGGATCTCTAGTCATGAGAAGGGAAAGGAAAAATTCACGAGTTCAGTGATCCGCTTGCTAGAATCCAATGTCTTGTACATGCTTACGTATGCCGCGGGTATTCGTTCATTGTATGCTATTACAGTGAGTAGCAGCAAATGAATAAATGGTCAGGGTTCGAGTATACACAAGACAGTGCATTGTATCATGGCCGTCTTTAGTAGAGGGCCGGAGTCTTGAATGTGGCAACGCTTCAACTGGGGCCTACTGCCGGTCGCTCGTTGGTAAATGTGTCGGCGGCATTTCCCTGGCTGACTGTGAACCAGTGGGCCCCGGGCGTCAACAAAGGCTAACGGGGACCGTGGCAAACGGTCAGCGGCCACAAACGCACTCAAATATTCCTGAGGCTGCCCACAAGGCAGCTGAAGGAATGCAAAGAGTGTTAACCACACCTAGGCCATGCGTATTATGATATCACCACAGGGGAACTTGCCCATGTGCGCGTGTCCAAAACATGCGTATGTGTGCAAGTGACCCAATATGACTACCATACTCACATCATTCACATCATGTTCACATTTTATAAGGGAAGCGCAGAAGTTCACGTAACTTAGCGTACAGAGGCACAAATATGAAATATAAATTTTATTAGTGGTATGTGCCCACCACTTTGCGGTTAGCGGTTAGCGGTAGCCCTAGTCTCTGTAATGTGTCTAGATGCAGCTTTAGTGACGTGTACACGTCTACGCAGACTAGGGCTACCAATGAGCGACCGGCAGTAGGCCCCCGATGCAGCGTTGCCACATACAAAACTCTGGCCTTCTATTAAACATGGCCGTGATTGGATTCTAACATGCGGGTAGTTTACCTCGCAACATATTCTATTCCTCAGTCCCGAGTTAGACCTACTACAGCGGGTGTAGCTTTTTGGATAGTCGTACTCCCGCTGTAAATAGAGGTACGCAAGTTTTTCGAATTTGTACTGGCTAAGACTGACCACCAAGAATGTATGTTTCACTCTCATTGAATTACGGATGTTATGACACGACTTTGACAACTGCCAAACAGTAATAAATAGTCGCGGGTTCATTGACATGTAGGCTTGCTTGAGTACATGAATACGCGTGTATCAAGTAGACACCTGCTGCTCATTGGCTGTTTGCAGACAGATTGGTACCACGTGTTTGGGCCCACATTCAGTTGCTTCTTTATTACTGCCTCTGCGACCTCGAAAAATTGTCACCGCCACGTCTGCTGTGGGTAGAGATGATGGTTTATCCCGGGAAAACTTGACTGTTTGCTGGGTTTCAACATACGTTCTGATTACCAAACGTTTTCTGGCTTTCGCTCGTTCGAGGAGCTGGTACCCTATTTGACTGAGCCAACGAGAATTCAATTTTTATTATATTCAATGACTGGTTTTGGTCTGCAGACAACTACGTTGTGTCAGAAGTGTATCACACAATCATATATGTTGGTAGTAATTGAAGTGTTTTTAAGGGCATTATAAGAATTTATTGGTTTGTAGACATACGACATTGCTCATGTTTTGTCGACCAAACTTGTGTTGAATGACAACGTACAAAAAAGACAAAAAAAAAAGATAAAGCACAAAAACTGAAAAAAGCAATCCCAGAGGAAATTCGGCGATGTCCACAAAACAATAAATTCTTATTGTAAACTCCCATTGCAACTAACATTTAAAAGTCTCTTTCAACGGTGTGTTGGCACAAAACATTTTCGCTATATACCATCATTTCTACCCATGAAGATAAGCTGGGTTTGGCCTTGCTTAGGCGTCAGTCACAGACCGCTGTGCTTGGAGAAATATTTTTGTGAACTGCTCAACATATGTAAATTAAGTCATCAACAAACGTCACACGTGTATATCCATTCTCGGTTCTCCTCTTTTTGTACAAGATGTGTGCGAAATTCACGGTTTTTTTCTGGCAGCAGTCTAGACTGTGAGTTGTTATATGTTCGCTGGACGTCTCTCATTAGCCGACAATGCCGTCGTCTGCTGCAGAGATCGCTTCTAACCAATAGTTCAAAGTTCAATGTTGAGTGACCAGTAGTCTGGTAAGGGTTTCCACACATATCTGTCATCTCCTCACATAAGGTTCGTGCCCAAAGAACTCAAAGACTAAACTCTGGTATATACAGGTCTTTTATTTCTTGCTTACCACCACATAATACCGCGTGTTATGCCTGTACGCATACATAACAACTAACTCAAATTATGTCCGAAAAACTCACATGTAAAAATATATTTGTACTATGCAACGGAGATTTTATCAAAACCGTTGCCTTAGGGGTGCGACATAGACTAAAGAATGTGATGTGAAGAATCAGCTTCAAAGATTCTGGTACATTCTGGTAGATACCATATATCATACCTTGGAACCGAAATACTGATTTTCGCAAAAATTATTTTTGCACCACTTTGTTTCAGTGCATTATGTAAACATCTGCAGCTGTTCTCTGTGGTTATTGGCAGCGTGTTTTTTGTAGAGGCGTTACTTATTTGTCTGTGCTACTCAGAACAAGGTTACTGTGACACCATACATCTGTGATCAGTGGGTAGAACATCAAGACACTGAGAGTTAAAAACATACAGTCACTGAATACAAAGCAGAGCTACAGATGTGCACATAAGGCATTGAAACACAGCTATGCAAAAATCATTTCGCGAAACTCAGGGGTCCCTATTCACAGCTCATTCGCGGTTTGTCGACACAGCACTCTACCATGATTAGGCCTGTAATTGGTTATTTATTGTTGACTCAGTTTCCTCAAGGAGTTGTCGAATGACCGACTGTGAAATTATATTAAACTTTTATGTGTTTGCATTCAAACTTATAGGGCTACCAAAACTAATCCGCAAATATTTCATGTCTCTTAAAGAATAGTGTACCATATGTACATGGTAGTTCGTTAATTTTGTAGAGCTGTAACTCCACCAAGATTCCGTGCGTTTTACGGTACATTCGTGTCCAGTAACGTTTAAAAAAAGCCTGCTGAAGTCACTGGAGCGTGACGAAAGCATATTACGAAGATGTTAGATTTCCCTTTGCACAAGTATCTGGCAAGCATCAGATTTGGAAGATCGAAGAACCTGAAGTCTTCGACTGTCACCACAGATAACTATGGAGTCTAATTCTAACTCACAACCAGAGCGTAATATTATACATTCTCTGCACGCTTTGCCACGGTATATTTCGTTTCTTGTCACGAAATCTTTTTCCAAAGATTTAAACTCCTGCCCGAAAGATACGGGGTCCGACCAAGTGTAAGTAGATATTACTCCAGTAGCGGCAGTAGATCCACAGTTAAGTACGTGTAAAGCGTTAACTTATTCGAAACGAATTGGAATTGAAGCAAGCGTATTTTTAAGAGATTAAGTGGAAATAAAGGGGCGAAATTCCGACGTGTTAGCTGCTGAGAACTTGTGACTTTTCTGTAACTGCAGGTTAATATGTTTGTTTTAACATGTTTAAAATTACAAGAGACGCCGAAATTAAGTGGACTCGACTACCTGCCGGCTGGACTCCGCAATCCTGTGTATTCTCTCACCTCAACTACACTCTCCAGGAGATGCTTGTTAAGCCAAGAGTCAACTGAAAAGTCTCTAGAATTTAAAACAGTTCAAATTTTAGCTTGCGCCCAGAAGAAAATTCGGATCATTCAAGTCCCTATTAATTGGAGTCTGCAAATGCAAAGTAATTTTTCACCAAACTGTGATAACGTTGCTTTGTTATGGTTATTTGCTTTTTATTACTAAACACAAACGGCGTATCATCTATTCCTGCAGTTTGTGTACAGTTTAAAGCACAATTATTTTGCCATTGGTTATAAGATCAGCGAGTGAGATTTATCGCTGTTCGATAGGTTCAAATGTAGTATCTACGTCTCCGATATTTTTATTCCGTTATTCGTGTTTTCTCATTACATAGGGCCTACGAGAATTATATGCGCCGATACTAATGGTTTGCTATTCATCTGTAATCATTTGAACCGTCGCAAATCATCATCTTCTAATCATTTAAGGCGTAACACTCTAGATTGCTTTGGAGACTACTTTGACACTAAAGTTTTTCAAGATTTCTCACTCTCATCACAGATCGGCCATTTCCTCTTTCGATGTGATTTTACCGTCGACGAGTAATTTGATTACATTTTATTATAATTTTCTGTGAAACCTGTGTTCGAAAATTTGTGGCGTTTAAGTTGTGGTGGAAGTCTACCTTATACAACGGAATTCATGACGACTGAATCCATGCGTAACATCCAGTCAACCGAACTCGAGCAAATCAACCGTTTTCTAACGCGAGGTCCCGATGTACAACCGTGACTGCGACCGGTGAATATTCGATACGCTTGAACGTGACCTAGATCCTGCAATTCAACGCTCGCTAGCGAAGCGTCCCAGATCCTGGCGGAGCACGGCACGCCAAGCGAACCGGTACGGAATTTCGTCACAATTAGCTTCAAGTCGGACCGCGCTCGTAGCGGTTTCTTTCATGCAGCGTGCCCACCTACTGGCCGTGTTTTTGTGTGAGTGAGGCACGGCGTCAAGGGCGATGTTGACTGGTTCATCTGGTGCGCTATCATCTCTACCGCAAGACACTGATACGGCGTGCAGTGGTATCGTAGATCACTCGCCTGACACTTTCAGTGATGACCCCATCTTTTTATTGGTGGAAAGATTTAAGCAAAGTTCATTGCATACATCTAGGGTAGTGTCATATGCATCTCGTTAGTATTTTCTCCGATATAACAGATTGGAAAAACATTTTTTTTAGCCATTTTGAAGGTCTCCGAAATGATTTTTTCTCATTTACGTGATGATTTGAAACTACCTTTCTGTTATCGTTTGAAGTGTATTATATTTTCGTACATTGTCCCAATGGACGCATGTGGAATAGTCTCGTAAAAACCGTATTTACGATCACACTGCAACGCCTTTTAAGCGCGTGGTAGGAGAACCTTTAAGTTCAGTCATCTTCGAATCACATTTCCGAAGCGTTGGACCCGAGCTGGACTAAGATTTGTACCGCGTCTGGTGACCTCAATTATTCGGAATGCAATCTACATTCCTGGGTCTCGAATACGATCTAATTTCTCGCGATATGTTTATCCAACAATGCGTCGTTACACTTTATATCACGTACATGAATGAAAGCAGATGTCGGGAACATTCGTGGGTTCACTGGAAGCTATACGTCAAAGACAGCTGTACACACCAGCAAATCTCAGTTGCTCACTGGCTGTCTGTAGGGACGCCTGATTTTCGCGAAAAAAACTTTGAATCAACTTGTTTCAGTGCTTTGTGTGCACATCTGCAGTTCTTCTTCGTGATCAGAAGATATGGTGAAACTTCGCGAATTCAAAGATCTACATATTAGAATCAAATATCCTATGCATGCTCAAGTCCCGACTATTTGTCCACTAGCTGCTACTCAGTGGAACACCAGACAGTGAACGAATAGACAGGGCTTGAGTATGCATAGGTAGAGCCACGATTTTATGGCGAAAAGATTTTTGCACCATTTGGTTTCCATGCCTTATGTTCACATCCGCAACTCTGTTTCATGGTCAGTGATTGGACGTTTTAACTGTCACACGTCTTCAGGTTCTACTGACAAATCACAGACGTATTACGTTACAATAGCCTCATTGTTATTGGTGCAGTCAAATGAAGGACGTGTCTGAGCAAAGACGCGCTGCCAATAGCCGTGAGCAGAGCTGCCGAGGTGCACGCGAGACACTGAAACAAAGTGTTGCAAAAATCTTTTCGCGACAAAATCGTGGCTCTATGTATAGGATATTTGATTCTAACATTCAGGTCATTGATTTCGCGAAATTTCACCATCTCTAGTGATCAATAATTGGATGTTTACTCTCACACGTTTAATATTCTACCCGCAAATTACGTACGAATGATGTCGCAGTAACATTGTTCTTATTGGTGCACTCAAATGAGGGTAATTTCTGCACAAAGAGAGGCTGCCAATGACCGTAACGCAGAGCAACAGTTGTGTATGTAAATTATTAAGACAAGCTGGGGCAAAATTCTTTTCGCGAAGATCAGGTGTCTCTAGCTATCTGCTGACACAGTTGTGTGCCATGATTTGGCGTACACTCTAAATCTGAATTAGTGAATTTTCACTGATTCACGGCGATGTATGGAGCAGATTCAACCAACTGAATCAGTGAGAAACCACTGTGAAATCGGTGTCTATTCACTGGTTCCGATAGTGACAACATTCCACAAATTAATTAGTTAATGTCCACATATTTTCCAGTAATTTTTCACTGATTTAATAAGTGAAAACTGTTCTTTGAAAACAATTTAAAAAAACGGTGAATATTCATTGATTCACTTGGAGATGTTGGCAGTCTTAAAGGAAATCCGTGAATATTCACTAATTAAACAGTCACTATTTTCACTGATTTAAATTGTTGAAACTGCCCATACTTTAGCGTGAATCAGTGAATATTCCCTTATTAAAATTTTGAGTGTGGAACATATTACTTATTTACAGTTGGATCAGAGCCTTCAAGGAGGTGTCAACTATGTTTGAAGAAAAATTTGTAACGTAGCACATATGTGTGTGTGTTTTAAATGTAGTTTGTACTAAACGTATTCCGCGGTAGTTGACGCGAAAATATTTTCATACCACTTTCGTGCAATTATTTACATGAACACCTGCTTCTCTGTTTCGTGGTTACTAGCACCGTGTATTTAAGTAGAGACGTCACTTAACTGACTGTGCCAGAAAAATATTCTGCGTCACCAGACATCTGTGATAAGCTTGGTCAAACCGCTAGCCGGTGACAGATCCATCAAATCAATTATTGATTTTTTTTTTTGCAAAATCAACGAATCCGTTTTCATTAATAATTGAAAGGAATATACTCTTTTCGCAGTTAATTGTTACTTTTCGATCGGAATTATGAGATAAAATATACTCGTAATAACGTCCTTGACGTATTTTTATCCCGTTTGAACCATCCTGCGGGTCCCGTGACGTGATTTCCTCCTGAAGTAAATATTAAGACAGAATAGCTAGATGTACCCAAGCAAAACGGGGCTGTTGTTCATAAAAGCGAATTCGAGGTTTTAGACGGGTATTGGGTTTGAATGATATATTTTTTGACATACCAATTGACTTTTTTTGAAGCATATAATAACGGTTGTAAATTGTAAACGATCATATTTCGCATTTCGTCATTAAATTTAAGCTGTGAATGCGTGATGTAAGTACATTAAAGTTAATATTTGTATTGTGCAACATGGTAGTTTGAAGCAAGACTTCTGTATATTTTCTTTATTTATGTCTCAGAATTATTCATCATTTTGAATGGACATTGGACAAAATAACTATGGGCTAATTCCCCCACAAAATATATTTTTGCACCAATTTGTTTCAATGTCTTTAGTGCTCAACTGTATCCATGCTTCATGGTAAAAACAAGTGAGTAGTTGGCTCTGCATACATTTATAGCGATATTTAATCAGCCCCCAGAGAAGGACACTGCACTTCCCAAACTGTTAAACTATTATTAGAGAGTGTTGATCTGTCAGATGATTACATATTTCCACCAGAGCGAACATTTTCTCCTTGTTTTCGTAATCATATTTCCACTAAAATGCGAAACTATGCCAGAGATGACGTGGAAATAACAGCATTCAGTCACATCCGAGCTGAATGCTTGTCAAGGATGACTAACTGGTGCCCACCCATTCAGTATGCCTGTGACGTCAGCCAGTGCCGAGTGGCCTGTGTCACCAGGATCAGGATGATGACATGGGAAAGGAGGAGGGGTGCAGTCCGCCGCCTCGTTGCCGGGACTAGTGTAGCGAGCAGGGGAGGGGGAGGTGGCATGGCCTATCAGGTCGCTCAGCCGCATGATTTCGAGAACGCTGACTCATTACAGTATTTTGTATTTATTTCATTTTTATATGTATAATAATGTTTATTAAAAAGTAAACTGATTTAATGGGTCCAGTTGAAACACACGCATACTTATTTAATCTTCTTCTTTAGAGTGACATTTTCTAGGAATGATTTAATTAGGCCTTGAGAATGGAGCTTCATTCTATGACAGAGTTCATTGCTGAATCCGAATGCATTGACTGTGGTCAACCAGCAGAAACAACAAACACGAAGACATTTTCGAAGGAAAAGCGAAAAAAACACATGCAAAGGAATTATTATTATTTATTTATTTTGCAGCTTTCAGGCGCAGTTAAGGCATATTTGCCTTGTCTTCCACTAAACCTACCAAGAAGATTCCAAGGAAACAATGACTAGGAATCACCAGTTTTCGCAGAAAAGATTTTTGCACCGCTTTGTTCTAATGCCTTATGTGTATACCTGAAGGTGGGTAGATGTCTGCAGAATATGTCTGGTAAACTATGATGCAATAGCCAGAAGTATGCAAAATTCTCGTTATTATATGAGTATAAGCGAGATTTCAATGCACTGTACATATCTGAATACAACCTAGGAGTTCATTGGGCACGATCCTTTATGTGATATAAGTTACACGTGTAAACCCTTTCAGACTTTTGGCCACTCTACCGTTATACTCTTAATTACGGTTAGAAGCAATCTCAGAGACAGGTGGCAACATTCTCCGCCAACGAGAAACGTCGAGCGAACATAAAGTAGTTTGAAGTCTAGTCTGTCGGAAAATAATCAGAATTTTGCACATCCTCAGCATGTTATTTAAATGAGTATTTGCATAGAGACTGAAAAAATACGCGGGTTCACTGACCTGTAGGCTAGCCTCCAAGAACATACATATATGTACTCAAGCAAACAGCAGCTGTTTATTGGCTGCTCGCTGACACAGTGATACCACGTTACTAGTCCTGTATTTAGTTGCCTCTATACTATTGGCTCAGCACTCTCCAAGAGGTGTCAAATAAGTCAAGGACCAATGGCGAACCTGCCACAAACTTAAACATGTTTGATGTATAGCTCGTGTCTAAAAGAAAACGCGAACTTTTCAGGACCCTGTCGATGCATTGAATGAGATATATCTTATGCTGAAATGTATTTATTCCCAAAATTTCCCAATGCCCACTGATCTGATCACTCATTGGAGCAACTGTCAATGTACAAAGTGCTGAAGCTATAGCCAGAGACCCGGAAATATTGCGAAATCATTCGAGAATACGTTTGATTTCAAACTCCTTTACGTAGTAATTAATTTTGCAATTGGGTCACTGTTACTTAAACTCTTCCTTGAGAACTGTGAACCAATAGCATACCTGCATGAAAACACTGCGTGGTCAGTGATTGGATATTTTAACTTTCACGAGTCTTGGGATTCTACCGGAAAATCACAGACATGTGGTGTTGCAGAAATGTTTTTGTAATTGGCTCAGACAGATGGCGTACGTCACTTTACAAATACACGCTGCCAATAACCATGAAGCAGAATTGCAGATGTACACATAAGGCACTGAAACAAAGTGGGGCAAAATTCTTTTCGCGAAAAACAGGGGTCCCTACTCACAGACTGCCGCGCTACCTTGTCACATGTACAACTGTCCACTCACTGGAGCAGCAGACAATATACAAGTAACTGAGGACATAGTGTACACAGTACTGTGGAGTCCAGCCGGCTGGTCGATGAACCCGCGACAGTTCCGGGTCTCTAGCTGTAGTGTACAGAGAACTGTGGATTCTAGGCTGCAGGTAGAATTTGTTGGTACTTAATTATGATAAATTGGTATTAGAGACCGGAAAATTTCAGCTTGTTTGCTGACCTGTATGCTAGCCTCCTAGAATACCACTGTATTCTAGCAGACATCAGATGTTCATTCGCTGCTCGCTGACTCAATGATAATAACAATAACAATAATAATAATAAATCGTCTTTATTAGGAGCAGTTAAGGCAATTTTGCCTTCTCTTAAACTGAACCTTATAAATTACACACATTCTACAATTGACACCGTTAAAAAATAATAATAAATAATAATAACACTATAAAATATAATAATAACACAGGGGCTACATTTAGTTAGTCATGTATAATCACTGTAATTTGCGCATTTTTTAATTCTAGCTTGTGGCGAAAAGAAGACGCGAATATCTCAGGTTTCGAATTAGTATCATCTTAAGATAATTTTCGGCCACATTAATTTTTTTGACGTTTAGAAAGTTTCTTGCAATAAGTTCCAAATATATTTAAATTTCCTTTTTAAAGGGGTTTACACAGTTAAAGACTTAAGCAGTAAGACTTAGACATAATAAGTATTCAATAGAGACGTAAAATTTTAGCGTACACTATAGCGAGGTTACTGCCTAAGTACAGACTGTAGGAACATACATTAAATATTGTGTTTTGGTTGATTTGTTTATACCGACGGCTACGGTTTAACACATTTAGTATTATTATTACTATAATTTAAAGTCATATAAATAACATTTTGTGTACAGTTAAAGACTTAAATTACATCCAAATTACATTTCTAGTGTGTAAAAATACGGCGACTCTTATGTATTTTACAGGAGAGACACCTGATTTTTTTAAAATAATTTTGTACCAGCTTGTAGGTTAAGGCAATATGGAGGTTACTGCGTGAAATCTGAATTGCATCATGGGAATACTGACGTTTACTCCGATTGGTAGAGGCACGAGTATTTTGCGTATTGATTGTAGGTCAGGTTGAACGCCAATAACCTGTATATCACTGTAACTTCCTTGATTAGACGACAGCTGTTTTGACGCACCTTTGGAGGTTGCAAGTCAGTAGCAAATAATACAATAATTCGTGGGGCTACCCACTTGTACCGTTAAGAGTCAATAGAAATTCGACTTTACGCAGTGTGTGTATAGGACTGCTGCCAGATTAATACGCGAAATACCTGTGCCTCTACCGATTGGTTAAGCTTATGAGTTCCACGGCTGAACTTAAGAAGTAAAGAAATTGAATAAAATTACAGAAGACTGAGGTACTCACAGGCTGGTACTTCTTAATAGTGTCACACATATAAAAGACGAACCTAAAGTTGAGCGGTTGCGCGACTTTTCGCTGGCTAGGCCAGCTTCATCAGGCGGTGAGTTCAGGCTGTGCAAATATGTGTTCGTCCTTTTATATGTGAGGAACTATCAAGAAGTACCAACCTGTGAGTACCTCAACCTTCTGTCATTTTATTCAATTGGTTCAACTTAGCAGCCAAAGCCTTATTTACTTACATCAAAAAGTAAACTGTAACAATTCCACTGTGTATGCTTCGGCTCAAATCAATGCGATGAGAAAAAAATCTTATGGTCTACTGCTTAAATTACAGTGCTTAAGGGCGCCACCTAACCGCGCGTGAAAGGCTCAAAAGTGACGGAGCAATAAGGTTGACCTTGAAGCGCGCATCAAATGCCGCGTCGCCTCAACGAGCCAAGCGCTGAACTAGCGTGCAAGCTTCCCGCCGAACGGTTTTTGCTGTGTGACGTTAGGCGGTGACCATAAAATTTTATTGGTTGAAAGTCTACAGCTAAGTTCGGTGCAGGTCGCAATTTGAGTTCCACATACATCCGGTTAGTACATTTTGAAGTACTAATGTCTAAAAAGACCGTTTTTAGCCATGTTGGAGATTTTAAAAACAGTGTTTTTAATGAGCGTGGCATCTTAACAACGAGGTCCCGACCTTGTCTGAAGTTTGCTTTCTTTTCGTACGTTGGCACAATGGGCAATCGTGAAATATTTTCGTAGAAAATACCTGTTTACGAACACGCTGCAACGTAATTGAAACGTGGGATAGGCGGCCACCTTAAGGCTCGGCATCAGACACGTTATTAACTTCTGAGAAGCAACATTTGAAATTCGAAATTAAAGTGTGAATTCTATGTACCTTGGGCTACAGTAAAAGCATCGCAGTTGAACATTTAACGTATATTAAGGCCACAATCAGTATCGGATTTTTTTGTATTCTTTTTTACCATACTAATTGCGGCCTAAGCATACATTACAAGTTTAACTCCGATCCTTGAACTATAGTTAGAGCCCACGATTTTTGGTGAAAAGAATTCTGCAACAGTTTGTTTCAATGCCTTATGTGCACATCTGCAGGTCTGCTTCTTGATTATTGGCAGAATGTATAATTGCACAGACGTGGCTCATTTGACTTGCGCCAACTGGAATAAGATTACTGCGACACCACACGTCTGTAATTTGCGGGTAAAACCCTGAGACGCTGAGAATTTAAAACAGCCAATCACTGACCACGAAGCCGAGTTGCATATGTGCACATAAGGCAATGAAACAAATTGTTGCAGAACTCTTTTCACCAAAAATCGTGGGCTCTGATCATAGTGCAAAGTGGAATTAACTCACGCTATAATTGCAAATTTAATTTTTTTCCTGCCTAACTTTTCATGAAAGAGAAAAATAAAATAATCGAATAATGTTACGGGTGCCGAGCCTTAAGTTTCTAATTGTTTAAACCTCTTTAGAGGGCGTGGTACATAATTCAACGCTAAAAGCATCAATCTATAACTGTAGGTTTCTTGGTGTCGATTTGCGAAAATTAAACAATAGCAATCCTAGACAATAGTTTTAGCCAACGTTTTGAACTAAATTGTTTCCAGTGTTACCAACTTCTGACGCCGGAATCTCGTGCATTTAACTGCGGCGCAAGAAATCACGCGTAACGAATGAGTAATTTTGGATAAATATTTACTCATAAACTTGGCAAATACCATTATCTAGGATTGTCGTTTTGTATTTTAACCACAATGGTTTCGAAAAATGTGTAGAATTAAATTGATGTTTACAACGTTTATTTATCTACCACGCACTCTTAAGGGTTAGTGGGTAGGGTTAGCACTTTTGAGGAGCTTGGAAATCAGGTTTTTAATAAGCGGACGGCATTTTTAAAGTTCATAGAGACACCGTTTGAAGCGTCTTCTTTTCGTAGATAAACGCATTGGAAACATGTTTGATAGTTACACAAGAAAAAGTTCTTTCCGCACAACGATACAGCACTGCTCACGCGTCCGTCCACCAACTCGCGACTTTGGCTGTCACAGCTTGTGACAATAGTGGGCAGGTTCTGGGAGGCTGGTTTCAACCTGCCCCAGGGAAGTCAGCGGACCTCCCGAAGCGAGTCTTTTGTGAATAAGCCGTTAAAGTGGCACTAGCCAGCGGACAAGGCCCGCCCCACTCGCAAGAACGATTGTATCAGGGCCCCGGAAGACTAGGGGGACAGAGGGTTGAAAGAAAACAGATGAACGCTCTTTCAGTGCTGTTTGGGTGGCGGTGCCCGCGGGAGTTAGTTGTGTGTTCGTAGAGGAAGGGGGCAGAGTACCTCCCAAGGTGAGCTAGGAAAGGAATTCAAGGGAGACGTCCCCCCAAGCAGGGGGTCCCGCAGACAAGCCCCAGGAGGGCGAGAGACAGAATGTCCCTTCTTCCCCTCGTAAACGTGGTCCTCCTGAATTTCACTCTCTGCGTCGGCTCCTGGCGACACTCGTACTTCCCGTGAGAAAACTGATAAATATTTTTTTTTATTTCGTCTTTCATTTTCTTGGCGAACTTAAAGCTAAAATGCCTTATCTTATGCTTAACAAAATTTTAAACAAATAGCACATGCACAAAGTAGCAATAAAATGAACTGAAATGTAACAAGATACAATACAAGATAGTAACTAAGTATATAAAATTGACGTAGTTAAAATAAAATAAGCTGGCAGCTGCGACAAAGCCCATTTCCAAGTACGTCGTTCCTGTCCCACAACGACCACGCCCACTTTTATGTCGCCGCCTGCTTCGAGTTACTATTACAGATTTGTTGTAGACCCGTAACTAAAGACATGCATAATTTGTTCTATTATTTAACATTTAGTGTTTGATGATATTCTAAGCTTCAGTTTGAAGTAGATAAACGCATTGGAAACATGAAAACATTGAACAACCTCCTCACTGGCCACTGACATTTACTTATTTTTCATTATTAGGTTTGTTAAATTTTGAATTAATTTTTAAAGCTGGAATCAGCCATGTACTAACGTGTAACTCTTATATAATACATAATGGAAAAAATTGGGATAAAAATCTGATAAAATGCGTGGCTGTAGGCCTTGAATATAGTGGTTTTCGTTTATATTTATTGTCTTTAATATGTGGTGAAATTAAAGCATGTAGCCATCTCTTTCTGTCGTGAGTGACATTACTCACAATGTGCAATGTAATCTTTATAATAAGTTATTTCAGTGACTTACGCGCGAGTGACTTTAGCGGACGATTAGTCACTCTGCTGGGGGAATTTTTATTTATTTAGTCTTTATTTACCGTAGGCACAGTAAAGGCAAACTCTGCCTTCTTTTCCACGAGACCCGGTATGCACGTACACATATCACAATACAACAATATTGATTTAAGCTTACATACAAATTAATTATACACGAATCTCTAAATATGTCAAGAGTACACAATAATAGTTGCTTACAAGGTTGACACAGAAATAAAGTTGACATATTACCATACAATTTATTATTTGATTTTCTTGCAGATTATAAAGTTACAAGGCAATTAAGTATTATAAAGTAGATTTTTCTCATTTGATTACGTGAGAAGATTTCTAAGATAAATAAATTTTGGTTGATTAAAAAAATAACAATAAAATAAACATAACAGTGGTAGGTGTAGACAAATGCATATAGCAAGATTCAGTAATTTGAAATACACGTCATTATTAGCTTGAATTACAGTTATTACATAAATGTTACGTTAACGTTGCGGTTAGAACAGTGGTAATCTGTGTGTATACACATACACACACACACATATATATATATACGCAAATACACTTACATATGTACATAAATATACATATGCAATATGCACACACTTAAGCATACATACATATATACACACATACAGTCACATAAGCTATTGAATTCATAAATAGTATGCTTCTGCTTTTACGAGAAAAAAAATTCGTGATTGCCCAGAGAGTTTTGTATGCCGGACCACAAAATGGTTGACAGAGTGTAGTCTACTACCAGTAAATGTCACCAATGTATCATTATTTCAATTTTCGCGTGTACAGTATAGCAGGGAGTTAGTTTTCGGACTCCTGCACGCGTGAGTTGCCTTTGTGATTGGTTCGCTACTTAGTAATCTCGACTTATAGGTCTCTGATCCAGTAGCAACCCTGCATAAAAACATTCACTTATTGCCACGCTGATGTACAGAGGTAGGAAAAATTCGCGGGTTCACTGACTCGCTTGCCTCAAGAAAATCTGCGCGCAAGAACAGACAAGATCTGCTCAATGGCCGCGATCACATATAACTGGGCCTGCATTTAGTTGCTTACATATTATTAGCTTATGGCTTATTTGCAGGGCTAGGAATACTTCGCGAGTTCAACGACCAACATGCTAGAATCCATTATCCTGTGTATACTGAAGCCCTACCATTTGTCAATTACGTGCTACTCATTCAGACAGAAGACAATGAACGAATAGACGGGGCTTGAGTATACATAGGACATTAGATTCTAGCATGCAGGTCTATGAACTTGCGAATTTTTCCTAGCGCTGCTTATTTGGCATCTCCTGGAGAGCGCTGAGCCAATAGTAATATGAAGAAACTAAATGTAGTACCACTAGTGTGGCAAGACTGTGTCAGCGAGCAGCCAATAAAATGTTTTTTCTGCTTCAGTGCATACATAGTCTTGGAGGCTAGTCTGCAGGCCAATGAACCCGCAAATTGTTCGGGTCTCTATAGTCATATCTCTTAAATAAAAGTCGTTACTGATTAGCTTTCTAGAAAAATGGCTTTTACAATCATTAACTAGTTTCGCACTTTTTAAAAAGAATTTATTTGGAACTACAGTTGCTTAGGTCCTAATGAACAAGACGAAACATTTTGAACACATTGCAACGAAATGTGTGTAGGTAGTATTGTAAGTGAACTTAAGTACAGTTGAATTTATATTTATTGTAGACAACTAAATCTAAGGGTCTATATTTTACGTAAATATCTAACTGTATTTTACAAACATCGCTATTTTACAGGAGGTGTTAACATTTTTAGGCCACTAGTTTGCATTTAGTTTTCAAAAATAAAAAAAACACATTTTACTGTTTAAACACGTACTTTTAGCTAAATAAGTTTTGCATGAATTTGATTTAATGGCTTAAGAGTCAGTCTCCTTCCTACATTGTGGTTTATTGTCTTTCCTTGCCTACTTATTTTTCAGTACCGAAAGTGCCAAAAGTAGCGCAATGGAATGATAAAGCCTGTGGTTTTGTTGAAAAGAATTTTACAACAATCTGTCTCAGTGCCTTACATGCACATCTGCAGCCTTGCTTCATGGTTATTGGCAGAAAGCATTAGAGCAGTGACCGCTCACTCATTTGACTGTGCCAGTGACAACAAGGTTACAGCCTGTAGCTATGATTTACGGCCACTGTTTGGATTATTTTTATTACTCAGCGTCCTGTGGTTTTACCTGCAAATCACTGACGTGCGGTGTCGCAGTAACCGTTCTTCTGATTGGCACGGTCAAATAAGTGACGCTGCCGTAAACCACGAAGTAGCGCTAAGGATAAGTTTAAGGCATTTCAACATAATAGTTAGTTCCAAAATTTTGTCGCGAAAAGATTTTGTCATCACTTTGTTCCAATGTCTTACGCGCAACTTGACAGCTGTCCTTCATGGTTATTGGCAGTGTGTCTTTGTTCAGACATGTCTCTCATCTGATTACACCAATAAGAATAAGGCAATTGTGACGTCATACGTCTGTGATTTGCCAGCAGAAACCCAAGACAAAGGAGAGTTAAAACATACAATCACTGACCACCAAGCAGAGGTACAGAAATGCACATAATGCACTGAAACAAATTGGTGCAAAAATATTTTCGCCATAATATTGTCGCTCTAATATTGGCTGTGAAACATTTTCGCGAGGATTGTCGGTTTATTGACATACGGTACTTTTTAATGGCCTTCTTTTAAACAAGCATAAAGTAATCGTTGCGGTACCGGACGTTTATTTTTGAAAAGGGAGATGTGTATTCGCTGTATTTATCAGTAGGGACACCTGATTTTCGCGAAAAGAATTTTGAACAATTTGTTGCAGTGTTCTATGTGCACACCTTCATCCCTGCTTCAGGGTTGTTGACAGTGTGTTGTTGTACAGACGTGTTTCGTTTGACAACACCAATCATAACAAGGTTATGGCGATACCAAACACCTGTGATTTATGGGCAGAACACTAAGACGTGTGAGAGTTACGTCATCCAATCACTAAGCATGAAGCGGAATCGTAGATGTGCACGTAAGACACTGAAACAAGTTGCTGCAAAATTCTTTTCGCGAAAATCAGGGGTCCCTATTCATCATAAATACAAAGCTTCAAGCATTCATACTTAATGTAGCAAAATTATTCAAATTACCTTATTTAAAGAAAACGGGTTCTTAATGCAACTCCCCTTCCAAACATATTTAACAACTTTCCATAGTAATTTTCGTTTTACGTAAAAACACAGCAAAAGTAGCCTACCACATCGGACATTGCTATTGACATAAAACTGCAGTAAAGATTTAGCATATAGCAACTGAGTCAAGATGTTGTAGGCCCTAATGTCTGTGAAATATCGTCGGAGAAAATAGAGTATGTTCTTGTTTGTCTTCATCGTCGTGTCACAGACTATAAATAGTAAGGCTGTACAGACATGAAATGACATGGCGGCTATTTTGATACGGGCGAACTTAGCCGTTTATTGGTTGCACGCGGCTGTTGATTGCAGCTTCGTGTTTGTTTGGCTCCTGCATGTTATTACAGGTTTCCTGTTTTCCTGACAACCCTCTTACGCTGATTGGTGATACCACATGACTGAGTTTGCATTTAGTTGGTTCTTTGTTGTTGGCTCAGCACCCTCGTCTGTGATTTGTGGGTAGGACGCCGAGACACTGACCACGGTGCACAGCTGCAGATGTGCACATGAGGTATTGAAACAAAATGTTGCAAAATTAGTTTCACCAAAAATCTCTGGCTCTATTTATTTGATAATAAAACTTCAATGCAAACGCTAATAAATGTGGATAACAAACTTTTTAAAATGATTTTTGTACAGTTCTGTACCAGTGCTTCGTTACTGGCGTAGTGCATTTTCGCAGATGACTCTCTTTTGACTGCACCAATTAGAATAAGGTTACTGCGATACCACACGTCCGTGATTGGTAGTAAAGCGTTAAGACACGAAACATTCAAAAACTGACTATCGTTGACAATAAAGCAGAGCTGCAGCTGTGCACATGAGACACTGAAACAAACTGCTGCAGAATTATTTTCACCGAATACTGGGGTCCCTAATTATAACTGTCGAGTACACTTATTGTTCAGAGTGCTACTTATTCTAGAGATAAATGTAAAGAAAATCAGTAATTGCTAGAGCCAGTGACTTTTGGTGAAAAGAATTTTGCAACAATTTGTTTCAGTGCCTTATGTGTACATCTGCAGCTGTGCATCGTGGTCAGTGATTAGATGCTTTTAACTCTCAGCGTCTCAGCGTTCTACCCACAAATCACAGACGTGTGGTATTGCTCTAACCTTGTTATGATTGGCGCAGTCAAATAAGTGAGCTGTCACTGCACTAATGCATTCTGCCAGTAACCACGATGCAGAAATGCAGATGTGCACATAAGGCACTGGAACAAATAGTTGCAAAATTCTTTCCACTAAAAACTACTGGTGCTAGTAATGGACTATTCTACCTACACTATCAAGAGTAGCCTACGTGTTTACAACGAGTAACAGCCACGCTGAACACGCACTTGAAAACTTCATATAATTATAATTAGAGATGATGGTATATCGCGGGAAAACGTGACTATTTGCTGGGTTCAACTCACATTCAGCTTATCAGAAGATTACTGGATTTCGCTTGTACGCGCATCTGTTACCTTATTTGACTGAGCCAATAAGAATTAAGGAATGGTAATATTTGATGCCTATTATTGGTCTGCAGACAGCTATGTTGTGTGAGATGTACATCAGCCGGTCGTACGTGCTGCAAGAAACTACAGCTATTTGAAGGGTATGTTGGCACAAAACATTCTCGCGATATTCCATCATCTCAAATTATAGACTTTGAAACAAACTAAGATAGAAGGACACAATTAACACTAAGTTCTGTCAGTCATACATTCATACAAGCATTCATTCAAAATGTCAACATTGGAGATCTTGTTCGCGCGGTAACAAGCCCTACAACTTCCTTCTGAACCGACTGGTGGAGTTATTGATACTTTTATTTACTAAATTATAGTCATCACCACGAATGTTCTGACTCAACGTATTCCAATCTAGCCTAACGTTATATTATTCCGCGAAATGTCGTGTGTTCGCGGGCCAGAGAGGTTGATGGGCGGCTAGGAATGCGGGCTCTATTCATAAGGAAACCAAGAGAAATGATTTATTTCCGAGTCGTGCATTCCGGACACCTTGCGGGAATGCGACCGCCCTAACCTTTGATGGTGGGGAAGGAAGGGGGGGATTTGAGGTTGAGAAGGGAGGGGTGTTGGATGGGTCATGTTTGTGCAAGGCGACCGACTGATGAAGAAACACCAATTCCTCCAGTCATGCCTTGCACATGACTCACTCGTTCACTCATTCTCTCCCGTGTCTCACAGCTGACACTATACCAGTTCTGAATTGCCACTTCCCGAATACGATGTGTCATCAGTAGGGACACTGGTTTTTCACGAAAAGAATTTCGCCCCACTTTGTTTCAGTGCCTTACGTGCACATCTGCAATTCTGCTTCATGATTATTGGCAGCGTGTCCATATGAAGAGCCGTATATCATTTGACTGAGCCAATTACAATAACGTCTCTGCAACACCTCACGGCTTTGATTTGCCGGTAGAATTCCTAGGCTCGAGACAGTTAAAATATCCAATCCAAGGCCACGAAGCATAACTGCAGATGTGCACGTAAGGCACTGAAACAAAGTGGGGCAAAATTCTTTTCGCGAAAAACCAGGGTCCCTAGTCACCAATTTTCGCGGAATTGTAGATTACGTAGTAACCTAAATGAGTATGTGTGAAAAGTGTTCAGACTGATTTTGTGAAGTTGGTGAATAAACTTGGGACGTGCCCTTAAGAACCATGTAGCCATGAAGGGGCGACTCGTTACAAAACACCTTAAGCCTATCAAGGGCCCTAATACAAACAAAATATTTGAGCACGTCACCTAGAGGAGGTTTTTACTGACATGATCCTAAACAAGTTAAATTAATTTGGCCACAAATTGTTATTTTGAAAGTATTTATTTTATGCATAACAAGTCTGTACAAAAACTACAACTAAATTTAATTTGAATATAATCTGTGAAATACGTTAGCTCTATTAACCTTAAACATATCGTAACAAAAGTCTGTAATAAATATTACGTTTAAAGTCTATTGCCGAGGTGAGTCTGATATCTAATTTTACGTTTCCTGCCGCGATTGTCGGCAATAAATACATAAGTCGACGCCTACCTTATGATCTTCGCATGCACTCGTCGCAATCGTTGGCGCCCGTAACTCCGTGCAAGACAAACAGCTGATTCTCCACGGAACTTCTGTATGACGTAGGTAACAGCTGCTTCCCAATACAACTCGGCGGTGTTGGCGCTGGCCGTCCCTCGACGTCACTCACCGCGATATAGGCAGGTTTGAAAATTCTTAAAGTGGATATTTCCATGGTACCACTTATTGCCCAGAACTTTCAGCAACCAAAAACTCTCGTCTTCATACACTAAACTACGCTGCGTAATTTTGCACATAGCAGTACACCAAGTACCCTTGTGCACGCCGACTATCACAACTTGCATTATACACCTTCTTATACTGCACTGCATTTGGAGATATACTGCAAGGTCTTGCAAGAAAATAAATTTCCGTTGCAGTCGTATTTTCAAAGCTTTTACAAGTTCAGTCCAGTTCATTTCCCTACACGTCCATCTTGCCTGACGTCTGGTTGTCGACTCCTTTTTTTATTTGTTTATAATAACAATAAATATTACAGCGTATATATACAACTACGCAAATATACTAAAATACTTAATATCACAGACTAAATAGAGTGGTCACCAGAACCACTCATAGATATTAATTTTAAAAAAATTACCGTGAGACATAAACATGTCTCAATTTACCCCAGCCAAAGAAAAAAAGAATAGATTTTTAAGACATATACAATTTACTAGACACTAAGTTAAAACAAAAACTCAAATCTGAGGTAAGGTATACATAATTTCTAAAAATGTTTAAGACTCCATAAAAAATTATTATAGCACCATATCAGACAAAATCTGAACACCTATGCATTCATTCCAACAAAAAATTTTACTCATTCCAGCTTCTTTATCCGAATGTCGAACAGATAGGACAAACATTTAGAATTCACCAAAGTACATTAAAAAGATCTGAAGAAGAAAATATTTAAACAGTAAAACACTTCTCAAGAAAACAAAGCTTATGAAGAAAACACATTACACAGAGAAAATGAAATAGTGGAATAAAAACCATCTCTTAGATATTTCAGTCTCAACAGCGTCCTTTTGTTTTCAAGTCTCAACCACAACTACTTTCAATAAAATCAATCATCAATAGTATGGTATACCAACTATAAATACTATAGAATAGTATAACAACAATATCGTATTAACACCTAAAACTGAACATAATTATAATACCTTCATACTTCAAATTTTTTGATGTGACTGATACGTGCCTTACGTGTTACGTATTTGTTCTTTGGATCAATAAGCAAGACAGTTACAGGTCCCAAAAATCTTATTAATTTAAACGGCCAATAATAAGTTGCCGCCAGCTTGGCTGAAAAATACTTACTTTTTTTAGTCTGTACCACTTGGCGACATAAAACCATATCCCCTACATTAAAATTATTTTGAATTCTACCTGCATTATATTTTTTGCTACACTCCTCATAGCTTTTCCTAGATTATCATACACCTTATTCCACATATCCTCCAAGCCTCTCTGATCCGTCGTATCCATGACACAGTTGGGTATCTTCCATATGTTTAGCAATGGTGACGGTAATTCTCGACCCAAAAACACTTTACTGGGAGTATAACCGTAGAACTATGCGGCACAGAATTAAAAGCAATGGTTAACTCGCTCAAATTTTCGTCCCGATTTCGATTATCATTATGGTGGAAGATACGCAAGGCTACTTTCACATTCTTATTAACTCGTTCTACAAGATTGGAACACGGATAATACGGACTAGTGTTAATGTGTTTTATTCCTCAATTAAAACACATGTTTTGAAATATTTTTGACTGGAAGTAACCAGCGTTATTGGTAACGATTTCAGAAGGACCACTAAATAAATTCCAAATTCTCCCGTTTAAACTTTGAGATGCGCAACTTTATTGATTCGTAAAGTTTGTAAATAAATGTGTGTATGCTATAGTTATGTAATTAGTCAAAATTGTCGTAGAGACTTCAATCAAATTTTATTTTATTCAGTATTTCAATGTGAACTGTTTTATGTATAGGGAATAGCCCAATTAACTTAGTTCGATGTCAACTAAGTTTCATACTTAATTGCCGGCCTACCAGTATCAAACTTTAAAAAAGGAAGCTTGGAGGAAAGATTTATGTTTTCACGCTGTAATAGCTACAGAGTGCACAGCGGGGTAGCGACAGAGTAGAGACTTGGAGAGAGAGGGCCAAACCAACCCTCTCCCCCCTTGAAGGCGCCCATAGCCGTTGCTTGTAGGCGGGGCTTAGATGGTCGTCATGCTGTGACAAAATATTAAACATATGTAAATAATGGAAGTAAATTAATGAAACTTTAACAGTTTATGCTAATAAATATAAATGTCAAATGTACTAATTTTCAAAATGATCGAATATATGGTTTGCGTATGTTTGGCGATACGATAAGCCATTGTGCCAGGAGGTCGCTGATTGGCTGGGAGTTGTCTGCATGAAGAAGAAGGGGAAGCTTTGTCGCTGTGCGAGGACAGGGACTCTTGTCGCGTGTGCCCGACTCAAAAGACGTCGACTAAGCATCATTTATATATATTATTGGATATAGAGACTCGGGTAGCGTGGGCCGGACGCGAAAGACGTCGGCGAGGCATCATTGTTTTTATTGTAGACACACCTACGTAAAGTGACGCCTCTCGAATTTAAGATGTCAGTGCGAAATTGATTTTATAGATTGGGCTATAAGATATCGATTATACTTATAAAGCATAAAAGGAGGTTTAATATTCAGTAATAGCGACTCCTGTACTCTAGCGCATCGGGTCCGTAACCCTACGCCACCAATAAATACAACCAATCGCTTATTTATTTGACCTACCGCAAGTATTATACAAACTGTTTCCTCGAACAGTACCAATTACCGTGCATGTATATACGAAAAGCAACGAATTAGTAGCAGAGATGATATGAACGTTGCAACTTTTCACTATATTCGTAGCTTTCATATCCCTTAAAGGGATCATACACATGAACTTCGTAAATCCATCAATTAAAATAAGGATACAATTGTTACCCTTTTTAGACCGGGGTAAGGGCCCAAAGATATCTAAGTATACTCTTTCCCATGGTCTTTCTGGGACTTGACCTGAGTGCATACCTACTTTGCTATTACGCGGCTACTTATTGTATTGGCAATCCGCACACTTAATAACATGACAGGACACGTCTTTGTGCAAATCGGGCCAGTAAAATTCCTTAGAGATAGCGGCTTGCGTCTTAGATACCCCTCTATGTCCACCAACTGGGGAATCGTGAAAGTATGCCGCAGCCTTAGCGCGCGCCCTCTCCGTTACGAATATTTTCTTTCCTACTTTACACCTAAAATACAAAATACCCTTATCTATACCAAACCGCTTTTCTATCCCCTCTCGGACCCTTTTTCCCGAATTTTGACATTCCTGATCTTCTATCTGCCAATCTTTAATACTGATAAAAGCCTCATGTATAGTTCTAATTAAAAAACACTCCTCCGATTTAGAATTATTCTTGTCCTGTTCGTTATTCGCACTAACCTCTAACTCATGAGTTATATAATCTCCTTCGTCGAACATACGGGATAGGCAATCAGCCACTACGTTTTCTTTCCCTTTTATATGCTTTATTTTAAATTGAAAACGATGAATTCTAGCTACCCACTGGCCTATTTTCCCAAATTGTTTGGGGTGAGTATATAACCATGTCAAGGCCTGGTTATCACTGCCTAAATCAAATTCTTGGTGTTCTAAATATGTCTGAAATTTCTCTATTCCCCACACACAAGCCAAAGCTTCTTTCTCATAAGGACTGCAGTTTTTCTCTCCCTCAGTTAACATTCGGCTGGCGACAGCAATAGCTACGTGTCCCGCCCCTTTATTCTGCAACAACACAGCCCCCAGAGCTATGGAAGAAGCGTCTACCTGCAGGATAAACCTTTTGCTAAAATCCGGCAGTTGCAACACTGGGGGTGAGATATAGCGTATTTCAGGTCTTGAAACACATTTTCTTGTTCATCCCCCCCAATAAAAGGCGCACCTTTTTTACGAAAGTGATTTAAAGGGGCGCATTTCTCCGAATACTTTTCAACAAACCTGGCAAAATAACCTAACATCCATGTAAATCGCATAACACCCTTTACGTTTCGGGGTGTAGGAAAACTAACAATTGGGGTAATTTTCTCAGGATCCATGATAAGTTTTCCTTTGCCCAATATATAACACAAAAATTTTATTTCAGTTTTAGCCCATGTCACTTTCTCGGGATTGACCGCAAAGCCCAACTCCCTTAACTTCTCCAACACAAGATGAATATGATGCAAATGGTATTCTGGATTTTTGGAATAAATGCATATATCGTCAAAGAACAAGATAAGAAATTTAAACTGATAAGGTTCTAGAGCTTTTTGTAAAATACGTACCAAACATTGCCCCCCGAAGTTTACTCCAAAAGGGACACGTTTCCATTCGTAGTGCCCCCAAGAGGTGACAAATGCGGTGTATTGTTTACTCTTTTCATCTAATATACATTGATGAAAAACAGCATTAAGATCGATCACCGAACATATCTTGGCTTCCCCAAAATGCTGTAAGACATTTTCCACATTTGCGCCGGAAATGGATCTAATAACATCTTTTTATTAGTTTCGCGAAAATCGACCACCAAACGATACTGTCCAAGTTTTTTTTGTACAAGAAATGGTGGTGAAGCAAATGACGATATAGATTTTCTAATAATTCCTTCAGCCTTAAGATCTCGGACGATATTTCTTAAAGATACTAATTTGGGAGGGGCACACTGATACGGCTTTAATTTAACCGAAGAATCGTCTATCAACTTAATTTGATAAGGGTATCGTCGGCAACACCCTATCTAAGTACTGGTAACATCAGAATATTCCTTAATAATATCAGATAATTTATTACTTTGATCCGTGTTCAATACCTCTTCGTGTACTTCCCCTGTAAAACACGTACAGCGTCCTACAGTTTTCTTGTTTAATTTTATGTTATTACCATTACGATCAAACGCAAAACGTAAAGTTTTTTTTTTTAATCAATACTAGCCTTGGTTTCGGTCAATAATTCTAAACCTAGAATCATCTGACTAATTAGGCCAGGTACTATCCAAAAAGTTTTATTCCATGAAATGGCCTATTTTAATATGCAAAATCAGTTTCAATCTAATTTTACATGAAATACCATTTGCCACGTATAGCGTAAAACCCTCTTTAGTTATCAATTTGCCTTTTAACTCGGGAAATTCCTTCACTAAGAAACTAGCAAAATCTTGATTGAGAAAACAATAGCTAGCCCCGGTATCAAACAAGTCCTTAACATTCTAGCCTTTGACGTTAACGTCCACCAACAACTTATTGGACTTACCCTTACTACTCCCCAATTTTATAGAGGCTAATGCCTGATTATTTTCTTCGCCTATCTTTATTTTAGAACAGCTACGTTTAACATGACCCATTTCGCCGCAGTTAAAACATGTAATTTTGGAAAATTTACTTTTACAATCCCTGGCATAGTGGCCTGGCTTCTTACAATTAAAGCATCTAATAAATTTTCCTGTCTTACTACTGGTTTCATAACATTACGATTTTTTGAAAAGTAACATCCAGATTGCTGGTTATTGTCACTTTTATCCCCATGTAAATTTACGTCTGACATCTTGGAATCATATCGTAATTTATATTTATTATCATCACTTCCTATTTCTTTATAGTATTGCTGTACTAAAGCCACCTGGTCTTCTATTTCAACAGCCCATCTAGGTAAATAAAAAAAATTCTGCAGCGTTTACGCCAATATTACGTAGTTTTATGGTAGGTGCCCCATTTTCCCGTATCATGTCAAACATCTTTTCATTACTCAAACCTAAACCCAACGCCTAGAGATGATGGTATATCGCGAAAATGTTTTGTGCCAACATAGCCTTGAAAACACTGACACAACGTAGCTGTCTACAGACCAATAACACGCATCAAATATTATAATAGCGGTATTCTTATTGGCTAGGTCAAATAGGGCAGTAGCTTCGCGTACAAGGAAAAGCCAGTAATCTTTTGATAAGCTGAACGTACGTTGAAGCCTAGCAAATAGTCAAGGTTTCCCGCGATAAACCACCATCTCTACCAATGTCTCATGCGAATCCACTACAGACTGAATGAACTCATACGTATTTTCATTTAAACCTTGAAAACGCCTAACGTATTTCCTTTCAAGATCTTCTAAACTTCTATTCGTACACAAAAAATTTCACAACCGTCTTTTAATAGTAAGCCAATATTCCTCGGCAGCAACACCAGTCATAAATATTTGTAAACTCAGTCCTGAACATTTAGGAATCAAAACATTTAATAATAAATTTTCACTTTCAAATATACCCAATTGTTTTACTTTATCAACTTCTTTACAACATTGCAACAAATTCGTTACGTTAAATTCAAGTAAGTTACTCACTGTGCTTAAGGAAGATATGGCCGCATTTTTCAAAATATGATTTTCAAAATTACGATGATCATTCTGGCCTGTTATTTCTCCAGCGCTGGCTGATTGAATTTTGCCTTTCACGACAGCTGCCATACGCGCGCGCAACACATCGATCCCGTCCAACTCGTCATGTTCTACGCCGGACGCGGCCAATGTAGTGACGAGGGTTTGCTCGTCGACTTTATAAATCCAACTCGTCATGGCACAACTAGAACAGATAACCGAGAGGATCACAATCAAGCAAAAACAGCAGAGTGGCGCAGTCATGGGACGTGCCCTTAAGGGCCCTGTAGCCATGAAGGTGCGACTCGTTACAAAACACCTTAAGTCTATCAAAGGCCCTATTACAAACAAAATATTTGAGCACGTCACCTATAGGGGGTTTTTACTGACGTGATCCTAAACAAGTAAAATTAATTTGGCCACAAATTGCAATTTTGAAAGTATATATTTTATGCATGACTGTAAAAAACTGCACCAAATTTTAATTAGAATATAATCTGTGAATAACGTTTGCTCTATTAACCTTTAACATATCGTAACAAAAGTCTGTAATAAATATTACGTTTAAAGTCTATGGCCGAGGTGAGTCTGATATCTAATTTTACGTTTCTTGCCGCGATTGTCGGCAATAAATACATAAGTCGACGCCTACTATATGATCTTCGCATGCACTCGTCGCAATCGTTGGCGCCCGTAACTCCGTGCAAGACAAACAGCTGATTCTCCACGGAACTTCTGTATGACGTAGGTAACAGCTGCTTCCCAATACAACTCGGCGGTGTTGGCGCTGGCCGTCCCTCGACGTCACTCTAGGCAGGTTTGAAAATTCTTAAAGTGGATATTTCCATGGTACCACTTATTGTCCAGAACTTTCAGCAACCAAAAACTCTCGTCTTCATACACTAAACTACACTGCGTAATTTTGCACATAGCAGCACACCAAGTA
This sequence comes from Medauroidea extradentata, assembly GCA_003012365.1. Lineage (NCBI taxonomy): Eukaryota > Metazoa > Arthropoda > Insecta > Phasmatodea > Phasmatidae > Medauroidea > Medauroidea extradentata. The sequence continues at coordinate 42,262 of PNEQ01116769.1, read as the reverse complement.
CCCTTGTGCACGCCGACTATCACAACTTGCATTATACACCTTCTTATACTGCACTGCATTTGGAGATATACTGCAAGGTCTTGCCAGAAAATAAATTTCCGTTGCCATCGTATTTTCAAAGCCTTTACAAGTTCAGTCCAGTTCATTTCACTACACGTCCATCTTGCCTGACGTCTGGTTGTCGACTCCTTTTTTTTATTTTTTTATTTTTTTTATAATAACAATAAATATTACAGCGTATATATACAATTATGCAAATTTACTTAAATACTTAATATCACAGATTAAATAGAGCGGCCACCAGAGCCACTCATGGATATTAATTAAAAATAAAATTTTCCGTGAGACATAAACATGTCTCAAACTTAGCCATTTTTTCAGTAGAAGATTAGTTAAGTGAGTGAAAGATGGCGAAGACGGAAGTGTTTGTTCCATGACATTATAAACATCGTGGTACAGCGCACAAGTACCTAGTCCTACTTAGTTTGCCTAACATTTGTTCCAATGTATTTTTTTAATTCCATCAAGAAACAATTCACGTGTTGTGTTAATTGAGTGAGCCTGTATTTGGAAGGATGAATATTTTCGCATTGCTATAGCTATACAGAACTAGTACTGCTTGAAAAATATTGTGATGTTTAACTTTAGCTGCAGATTTTATTACTAATTAAATAAATATGACACGTCGTATTGTTGTTTTATTTTAAATATGAGTTGAAATGTGGCAAAATAAACATGAAATACTAATTAACGGCTCATCCACATTGTCACAAACACTTTAAGCAATATTTTGCATATTCTTCAGCGTACTGTAATTTTTGTAACAGTCGGAGAAAATTATTTTAAAAATTCGTCAAAATATTTTTGTACGCTAAAGAAGAGACCCTGCTATTACGAGACGCATGCACAAGATTCGTGTATTTTATGGTGACAGGCTAGACTTTGCTGCACTGTATATACCCTACTATAATCTGTAAGTAGGGACCTGAAACATTCACGTTTTATTTTAGGCACAAACTATATTACTAGGGACAGGAAAATTTCGCGAATTAAATGACCTACATGTTAAAATCATCTACCCTACGCGTACTCAAGCCCCGACCATTTGCCCGCTAACTGCTACTCGGTGGAACAGCAGACATTGAACGTATAGACGGGGCTTGAATATGCATAGTACAATGGATTCTAGCATGCGGGTCATTGAATACGCGAATTTTTCCTGTCCGTATATATTACAAATAGCCAGGGACCTGAAAAGATTGTGTTTTCTTTTCAGCTCAAGCTAGACTTAAAATATCTCCAAGTTAGTGTCACTTTCGCCATTGGTGCTTTATTTATGTGACACCTCCTGGAGGGTATTTATCCAATAATAAAAATCAAATGAATTCAAATGCAATCACGTGGTATCACTGTGTCAGCGAGCAGACAATGAAATGCAGCGGTCTGCTTGAATACACAGATAGTCTTGCAGGCTAGTCTACATGTCAGTGAACCCGGGAATTTTTCCAGTCTCTAGCTGTGAGTTCATTGGGTACGAGCACAATGCCAGTTACGTGTGTAAGGTCTTTACAGGACATTGATTACTGTATATTTGAACTTGTAAGTATTGTCTAGAAATAGGGACCTCAACTATTGTTGAAAATATTTCTGAAGCTGTTGGTTTCAGTGCCTCGTATGTACAGCTGCAGCTCTGCTTCACTTTCAGTGCTTGACTGTTTTAACCGTTTCGTTTCTGAACGCTTGACTGGAAAGCACGGACCTGTGATATCGCAGCAACATTATCCTGATTGGAGCAGTCAGATGAGAAACATCTTCCCACAAAGACACACTGCCAATAACAATGAAGCACAGCTACAGCTGTACACGCATGAGGCCGTGAAACAAACTGCTGCAGAAATATACTCACCGAAAATTGGGATCCGTACCAGTGGCGTGGCGTGGTGTGTTGCAAGGTTAAGCTGTACTTTGCGACGTCTGTACAAATTCATGAGTGGGCTATCCGCAATGGCGAGGCACGTGCACATACGAAATAGTTATACAGACGTGAAATAACGTGGCGGCTCTTTTTTGATACAGGTGAACTTCGCCGCTTATTGGCTGCTCCAGGCTGTTGATACCAGCCCCGTGTGTGTTTGGCTCCTGCATGTTACTCCATGTTTCCTATTGGCCTGGCTACCGGCTAGTGGAGCAGCTGCCTAACGGTGATTAGCGGTAGACGTATCCGCCATGTTGCTGGGCAGTGAAGCATTTTGCTGGCGTGTGTGACTGAGTTCACCGTCCTACCAGGCTATTTCACTTCTGTATTCCTAAATATTCTGTGGCACGAGTGTGATGCACACATACATTGCGCTACTCTAAGATTTTTACAGTAATCGCAAAATACAGCTAAACTTGCAGCACACCCACGCCACGCCCACTGGTGCCTACTTGTAACTAGGGCCATGAAATTTTCGCAAAAAATAATTTTGCAGCAGCTTGTATCAGTGCCGTACGTGCACATCTGCATTTTTGCAAGAATACCTAATTTTCATGAAAATATTTGTTTTACCAACTAGCTTCAGTGCCTTATTTGCACATCTGTAGCTCTACGTTATGAACAGTGATTTGACGTTTTTAAGGTTCTGATTGGTTCAGTCAAATAAGAATAGTGCCTGCACAATGACACGCTGACACTGACCCTTACGCAGATGTAATGTGCACGAAAGGCATACGTGTGTGCAGAAATATTTTCGCGACAAAATCACAGCGTCTTTTTGTGAAGTTCTGTCACAGAATATTTAGGCACACAGAAGTGAAATAGCCGCAGGACAGCGAGCGAACTCAGTCACACACGCCAGCAAAATGGCTTCCCTGGCCAGCAACATAGCGGATACGCCTACGGTCAAGCAGCGTAAGGCGGCTGCCCTGCTAGCTGATAGCCAGGCCAATAGGAAACCTGCAGTAACATGCAGGAGCCAAACATAAACGGGGCTTGTATTGACAAACTCGGGCAGCCAATAAGCGGTGAAGTTCGCCAGCATCAAAAGTACCACCACGACATTTCATCTTTGTATTACTATTTAGTCTGTGGTGACGTCTCGTATTAGATTGTGCCAGTCAGAACTGCGACACCAAACACGTCTGTGATTTGCGGATGTAACCTGAAGACACGAGAGAGTTAAACATCCGGTTACTGATCACGAGCGAGAGCGTGAGAGATTTTGGTCAGCACTTAAGGGCTTGCTCCCGAGATTTGCTTCAGACTGGTGACAAAACTCAAATATTTTTTCAACCAAAAGCTTTAAAAAAATTTGAGTCAATGTGCAGTCACACGGTGCACAATACTGGTTATGCGTTTTTAAAAATAATACACTATTCGTCAACAAAAAAAATATTTTGCTTAATTTTTGCTTATTTTCACGACAAAAAACGTGGTACTTTGGGTGATGAATTCTAGAAAACCGTTCAGTACATTTCTACAAAAATTTCAGCTACAAATTATAACATATAAGTAGGGACCACCGTTTTTCACGAAAAGAATTTTGCTCCACTTTTTTTCAGTTCCTTACGTTCAACACAGCTGCAGTTCTGCTCTGTGGTCAGTGATAGGATATTTGAACTCTCATATGAGTCTTGGGATTCTACCGGCAAATCACAGACATGTGGTGTTTTAGGAACGTTAATGTAATTGGCTGTCATATTAAAGCCATAGACACGCTACCAATAACCATGAAGCATAATTGCAAATGTGCACGTAAGGCGTTAAAACAAACTGGGGCAAAATTGTTTTCGCGAAAATTAGGGGTCCCTACGTAGAAGTTGTCAAAAGTGTGGAGCAAAATTTTGATATAAGTATTACGCAGAAACAAAAAAAAAAAACTTTTGAAATCACTGCAAAACTCGGTAACAAGGCCTTGACATCGAAGTCTTCAGCGCTTGTGAAGGGATACGTGAGGAAAGTATGGAGCAGCGCCGGAATGAATGGGAGGGGGGAACAGAAGATCCCCGAGAAAACCCGCCGACCAGCGGTGTCGTCTGGTCATTGATCATAGAGCAGTGCTGCAGATGTGCACGTAATGTACTGAAACGAAATAGGGCAAAATTATTTTCGCGGAAACTTCACGGTTCTGCTTATAAAAAGAGACCAAAAAAATTCGCGAGGTAGTTTCTTATAGGTTAACTTCCTGAAATATCGGTGTACTCATAGCAGGCAGCAGCTACTTGCTGTCATACTAGTCTGTTCACTTTAAAAATAGCACTCCCCAACGCTTGTTATATCCAAAAACTGTGTTTTATTGTAGCAAAAGAATTTTTTTTTAGAGTGGTGAAACCCTTACAGTGGTTTATTTTATAGTGTACATCGTACACACACACACACACACCACACACACAAACATCAACACACACACACACATATATATATGTATGTATATATATATATATATATATATATATATATATATATATATATATATATATATATAAATTGTTGACGTAAATTTTTTAAAAATATTTCTGATTCTATTTATTTCTCTTGCCGTCAATTGTGACAGAACACATTTCAGAAAATAATAACTCGGGTTTAACTAGCAGCGGTGTCTTCTGTTTTGGAGACAAAAAACAAATTTATTCTAACCGTCAAATATATCTAAGTAATTCGAACACTCTGGGAGGAAAAAATTCTGACTTAAGTAGGGCCTATTTGTTTTTCAGCACAAAATATTTAATTGCCTCAGTACAATTCATGGATTAATACCGTTGCGTGTGTTAAATTTAAAAATATATATTTTTCACAAAGCGGGCGTATACGTCCTGCAGACGTAAAAGCTAGATGTTGACTGTGAATGCGACTCGAACCCATTACCTGCTCGGTCCAGCGAGCACACCGGAGCGTGACTCTCTCGCTCACCTTCGCCAAGGAGAAAACTTTCAGGCAACTGAAAAATAGGGGTAAAAATTGTTCGTTCTATGGGCTGTACTGTTGTTAAGTTGGCACCACACAATGAATCACACTCTCGCAGCGAAACGCTCAGTCTGTTGGCAGTGTGGAAACATGAAATGGCGTAGTGAGAACATATGCCATGCGCAGGGACTAGTTATAACTGAAAAGTAGTTAATTTTCAGCAGAAAATGATTTAAAAAATATTTCTCGCGACTGTTTTTGAGCAGTGGCCCGAGTTTAGAGACCTGTCAGCTGGACTCCACTGTCCTGTGTACACTCTCCCGAATAGCAAATAGAATTGGCCCACTTGTGCAAATTTGATCGTGATAAGCAGCCCACAGGCAGTAAACATTCAGCATGCACCCGTGGCCACATGTGGCATACATGATGCATACTGAAATCACCTATACATTAACCACAAGTGTACCACAAGCACTAGTAATATACTCAGACGCTTGTGGGTTAGTTTGCTAAGTCTGCTTGTGGATTGTATACTGAAATATGTCAGTCTTTTTAAACTAAGTTGCCCACATTAAAATTATTTCAGTATAACTACATACATATTTACTGGCATGGTTTGATTAACAACCATTCCAGATAAAGTAGACGATCATACTAACGAGCGTTGGCCGCTTCTGCCAACAGTTGGCCAACTGAAAAAATGATAGGTTTTGCTACTAGGGTGCCTTCAGCTACTTGTACATTGTCTGCGGGTCTAGTGAGTGGTATTGCGGTAGTCATAGGTTAATATTCTCATTTAGGTGCGCCATTGGCAGAGCCACGATTTTATGGCGATAGGGTGTTTGCTCTAATCTGTTTCAGTGTCTTATGTGCACATCTGCACCTCTGCTACATGGTCTGTGATTGGATGTTTTAACTCCCAGCGTTCATGGGGCTCTACCCGCGAGTCACAAACACGTGGTGTAGCAGTAGACTATCGTGACTGGCGTAGCCAAATGAGAAACGTATTTCCTCAAAGACACACTGCCAATAAGAATGAAGAAGAGCTACAGCTGTGCACAAGAGGCACTGAAACAAACTGTTGCAGAAATATTTTCAACAAAAGTTGGGGTCCCTAATCATTACGTTTGTCCCTCTTTCGGAATTTGATTTATTGTGCCCCTGTTTTGAAATACAAATATACATGGAATCGTTTTGTAAGCAGCTAATTCCCCTACGAAACTGGGTTTTAATTTGTATATATCGGAAAACGAACAGCCACGGGTAGTGACGACCAAAGTTCGCGAAATTTCCTGACAGCAGACAAGACTACAGACGGTAATATATTCGCTCGACGTCTCTCATTGGTCAACACGCACAACTGTCGTCCAATAAAGGCTCGTGTCCAACGATCTCGCAGATTGTACTCGGGTATGTATGTCTAGCCACTCACTAAATAATAATGAGAATTTGGCATGCCTAGCCATGTGGTAACGCACCTGTATGGAACCTGTGTGTAAGCGAGAGGTGGGAATCGAATCCTCGAGTTCTCGGCCGGCAGGACGGAACCTGTGTCCACGCGAGAGGTGAGAATCGAATCCTCGAGTTCTCGGCCTGTAGGAAAGATAGTCGATGTCGGGTCTACGCGCCAGCTGCGTCGTACATAAATCTCACTTCCAACAGCACAATTCATGACTGAAACATTATTCCAGAGCTGTTGTAAACGTGGTTTTATGTGCGCGCCCTGCAGCCAGTCATGCACGACATACTAAACCGAGGAAGGCGGTTGATTCCTAGCACCGTTTACGACGCTTAGTAACTTCTGGAACGTCAGGAGGTGATGCCACATATGTGCGGCAATAAAATCTCCTCCCATCACTACTTACTAAGCCACAGTTTCTCCCAGTCCATTTCTTTACGCGAGCTTCTTGTGCGGGGGTCAATGCTCTCCGGGGTACAATCTCTGAGGACACGATAGACGTCAATATTGTGTACACATGCCATTAGCTTAGATTACCACGAGAGTTCTCATCCATACACTTGAAATAAACGTCTATTTATTCAGAAATTTTATAGGTCTAATCCCTAACTCCCCTTAAATTCGTTGTGAAACTATGAAAACACCTAAAAGTCTCTCACGTGATCTATATTTATCAATAGGGATCTGAAAAATTCACGTTTTCTTTTTGGCGCAAGTTAGATTTCAAATATCTCTAAGTTTGTGTCACATTCGCTATTGGTCTTTGACTTATTAGACAGCTCCTGGAGAACGCTGGACCAGTAATAAAGAATCATTCAACTGCAAACCCAATCATGTGGTATCACCGTGTCAGTGAACAGCCAAAAACAGCTGTTGTTTGCTTGAATACAAAGAAGTTCTTGAAGGCTGACTTACAGGTCAGTGAACCCACAAATTATTCCACTCTCTAGTGATTGAATATTTTAACTCTTTGGGGTTCAATTGGCAAATCATAGACACTGGTATCACAATATCGTTTTTTGGTTAGTACAGTCACATAAGAGACATGGAGGAATGAATACACAACTGCCAATAACCATGAAGCACAGCTGCAGGCAAGCACGAAAGGTACTGAAACAAAATGGCGCAAAATTCTTTTCGTTACTAAATCGTAACTGTGCTTATAACCTGCTAGATAGAAAAAATTTCCTTGTTCCTGAATTCAGCATTACTAGAAGTACCGAATATCACGACAGTCAATTTTTGGGGGATGGAAGCATATGCCAATATTCGTTTGCGATGTAGGCCTACAAATGTCTACAATTTATAATCTGCCGTCGCCTATGATAGCAATTCCGCAAGTAATTAAGTCGTTTCTTGCTCAAAAGTAATTCAGATTGTTGCACAAATGTTAAAGGTCAATAGTAGAAGTCATTACTTGTACAGTGTGGACATGCAGTACTAATGAATATATGCATTGTCTTACTTGCTATACATTTACACAGACTTGACAAGTATAGAAATTAAATAGTCATGTTAAAAATGAAACATTCACCTGAGTTACGAGTAGGGGTCGGAAAACTTCGCGGATTCAATTACCTGCATGCTAGAATCCATTGTCCTATGCATATTCAAGCCCCGTCTATTCGTTTATTTGCTGCTGTTCCACTGAGTAGCAGTTAGTTGACTAACGGTCGGGGCTCGAGTATGTACATGACAGTGCATTCTAACATGCAGGTAATTGAATCCGCAAAATTTTTCGGCCCCTATAATTATGAGTCATAAGTTACTTTCAACTTACTACGCACGTATAGTGGCAGGAAAACTTCGCAAATTCAATGACCTGCATGCTGGAATCCGCTGTCCTATGCATACTCAACCTCTGTCTATTCGTGCATTGTCTGCCATTCTACAGAGTAGCAGCTAGTGGATAAATGTTCGGTGTTTGAGGATGCGTATAATAGTTTATTCTAACATGCAGGTCTTTGAATTCGCGAACATTTCCTGTCCCTACGTACAGAATAGATAACACTTTTTGTGTGTATCACATTTTCAATTATTAGAGCCAAGATTTTACGGTGAAAAGATTTTTGCACCAACTTGTTTCAGTGCATTATGTGCACACCTGCACCTCTGCTTCATGATCAGTGATTGGATGTTTTAACTCTCACTTGTCTTAGGATTCGACTAGCAAATCACAGACGTATGATGTCACAATTGTTTTACTCTGATTGGTGCAATCAAATGAGAGACATGCCTGAACAAAAAAACGCTGCCAATAACCACGAAGCAAAGCTGTTTATGTGCACGTAAAACATTGAAACTAAGCGGTGCAAAAATATTTTCGAGTCAGATTCGTGGCTCTATCAAATATGTACGTAGCATAACATTTGGGAATGTTTTTGTTAGCAACTGCACTAGTGCTTTCTGTGAAAATTTTCATAACTGCCATTTCAATCATTTGTTCTTTTTATAGCACGGTATTTCAAGTTACAATAATAGTGTTTAGTTGGGAGTCGATAATCCCGCCTGCCCCTCCAAGCCAAATTTTTAAAGGCAGTTCATACAATAAGTAGCTTAGAATTATTAGTTCATGCAAATCTAATGGCGTTAAAAAACATAAAGAGTCCAATCGATGCCGTAAACGAAAAAAAAAAAGTCAATTAGTCCACTCAGTCACTTTACCCACAATCGAGGACATGTTGCCAACGAAGATAACTTTTGTCATACTAAATCGTGACACTTGCGAAGACTTTTGGGGCAAGCTACACTCATTCAAAGCCTGTGATTAAAAAATTCTATAGTTAGAGCTGATGCTTAATCGCGGGAAGTCTTGACTGTTTGCTAGGTTTTAACGTACGTTCAGTTTACAATGACAATACTGGCTTTCGCTGGTACGTGGAGCTGTTACCCTATTTGACTAAACAAACAAGAATCACGCTATTGTAATATTTTTTTGTCTGTTATTGGACTGCAGACAGCTATGTTATTGCAGGCATATTTCACCAAATCATACAAGTGACAAGAAACTGCAGCGTTTTCAAAGGTACGCTGGTACAGAACAATTTCACGATATATAATCGTTAAGGTCCCCCCCCCCCCTGTTTTTCGCGAAAATAATTTTGCCCCAGTTTGTTTCAGTGCATTACGTGTACATCTGCAATTCTGATTCGTGGTTATTGGCAGCGTGTCTGTGTGAAGAGTCGTATCTAATTTCACTGAGCCAATTACAATAAAGTTCCTGCAACACCACACGTCTGTGATTCGCTGGTAGAATCTCAAGTCCCGTGAGAGTTAAGTTATCCAATCACTGACCACGAAGCAGAACTGTCGATGTGCACGTAAGAATTTGAAAATAAGTGATGCAAAAATATTTTCTCTACAAAATCGTTGCTCTACCTAATTATATATTTAAGATAATTTTTACTTTATCATAATTTAAAAATTAAATGACACCTAGCTCAATTTCAGTTTCCTAATAGACAACTTATCACAAAATCAATTTGTTAGCGCGGCAGTTAAGGGGGAAGCAAGTCTGTCTAGTGGCTGATACCTGGGCGAGTTGTTCATTTCTTGCGCTCATCTCCAGGGAAAATTTACATTTCTGGTGGCAAATTGGGGGCTATTTAAGCAGAAATGTGAGTATACGATTGGTAGGAATATTATTATATTTATTAGATACTGTTTATGTAGTCTTATGGGGAGACAATCCCCTCCTAAACAATCATGGGGGAGACGTGTCCCCCTGTCCTCGGCTAGGCACGCCCATGGTATACTATAATGTTTATATTAAGAGACATAGCATATAATTCGCCACACGTTTAATTTAGTAAAGGAAAGTGAATACTTTTTTTAATACGTGACCCTGCCTCTTAAAGCAAGTGAAGTGAAGCCAGAGGTTATACACAGACTAGTTTCACATCGTTACTAGCGTGACGCCCAAGCTAGCACGACCAGAGCTGAATGTCTAAGCGCGTCAGAGGTGAGAACCTTTGCACCTTTGTGAACTTGCGTTGCCGAGCGCACTGACTTCGCCAACACCGCGGCCGGCCAGACGAGGAGTCTATTGTGTCGGGAACACAGAAGAGGTTCGGCTGGTTTTCACAGCGACACAATGCGCTCTTCCCTCCTCTCATCCGGACCGTCACTGCAGAGAAGATACGACCCCACGTTAAAGTGCTAAAGATACTTCTTCTGACACGCGTAGCTGAGAACATTCCATGCTCATCTGACGCCCTTCGCAATCCTTCAACACACATTGTCCACTTGGCTGCGCGTATATAAGCTTTTCTTGTCCGTCGACGACGTACGTGTTCCCGCATTTAAACACTGCTTAAACCGACATTCACACGTGCACAGTTCATGAAAGCGCAGACTACCAGGAAACAGAACAGCCAATCAGAAGGCTTGATTTTTTCCGGACGAGTTGTACTGAAAAGCATTGAGCTCATCCCGACATTTCTGTATGCAGACCACAGATATTGCCCAGAATGCAGTTTTTGATAGTGTAGTGTGTAATGGCAACGGTTGAAGTGGACGATAAAAATATTTTTAATTTCTGGTTCGATATATGTTAAATTAGTTATTTTGACATTAACATGTTAGTATAAAACTGATAAAGGATACATATATTATTTTCAGGCACCATACTCGCAATTCAATGTTCGGTACGTTCCGCGTCTGGTTGAAAGAATCGTTTCGAATTGTATACATGCTCTCGAATTGTTAAAACCCTACTCGCTTATAATGTTCGTGAGCATTGTGTGTGATTTCATATTTTCTCCACAACCGTTTTCGACATATTTTAATTGTGTCGGAGGTTCATGAAGGCTACTGTACCTCAACTAGAAAACATTTCTTTCGAGAAAGAATTACAGTGGATACATTAAAAAAATCAAATTTTTTCAGCGTTATGTTTTTACAGATTTTTAAAATTGTTACTTACGTTGCCATATCTATAGAGGTACCACAATTTCGCGGATTCTTCTGGCAGTAGCCTAGATTGCTGAGTCCTGTACACGCTCTGGATACAGTCGGTTATTCATTGGCTTACAACATTACAAGCGATAGCTGTATGAATCATTTACTTATTTACTACTGGCTTGCAGTAGTCGAATGCGTTTCGTGACAGCCGCCAGCTAATCACACACGTGATTATGAAGTATATATTTTTGGCTTTCAACCTGACCTGGAATTTATTTGCGAAATTGACGTACCTCTACTTATCTATTATGATAATTGAAATATAAAGTTTGAAAGTAAGTACCATTTACTTAAATATACATTCACGCCTAGCCTATAATCAGTTAACATTGTATTTAAAACTGAAGTATAAACAGTTAACGTAATTCAAACTGAAGTTTAACAATCTGAATTCGTCGCTTAGCACAAACATCATCTGTGAGCATGCGTGCATATGCCTCACAAATCTCGGTCTGACAGTTTAGGGCTGCACTACAAACTTGGCAATAGCTGAACATGTATGCTTAAAATTATTTTTTGGTATTACTCTCACTGGCAGACTGCAAATAATTACTTCGGCACATACAGTGTGTATGCCAGTTACACATATCTCTGAGGATACGATAAGCACGCCAAGTTGAAATACATAACTAAATGAGAAATAAAATTTTGTTGCGTACTTTATTATGCACGTATCCGGTAATATCAAACTTTTACAGTATCAGTGGACTTTACATTGGTGAACCTTTGGATTGGTGAAAACCAAATGCTAAAGTTTGTGTACAAACAGGACAGAATATCTGTAAATTATATTAGGTGACACGCACGTCAAAAATGACATGTTCATTTTTCTTGAACACAAAAACAAAAAACCATTGTCGGAGCTTTCGCTCTTGTCTGAAAAGCAATAGCGGAGTGTCACTCCGCATCGCCTCCACTCTGGACGAACAATAATCACTTTCCTTCAAAGTTATACTTCTTGTGTTTTCTCGCAAATGGTTAAGGGGGTCGTCTGTCCAAGCCGCCGAGTGGTGTGCACAGCTTCGGCCGTTAGCACCACTCATCGCGCGTAAATGATGTCTGCTTGCGGATAACACTTAAAGAACATTGCACGTATGTCTACCCAATTGAAGTTCACCACTACTAATTAAAACATATTTTCTAGCGGCCGAGATAGTCAAAAATGGCAGTTTTTGTGGTCATTTTTAAGTACATATGTAAATCTTTGTGCAGTATCTTTTAAAAGGTATAGGCAGGTACAATACACTTATATCTTCAATAGTACGTCGTAAAGTAGGGTGAGCACTGAGAGTCTCATACTGCAAGCTAGTTACGACTTGCGCCTAGAGGCTATATGAAGGTGTGTTGCGCGTGTTATCTCGCCCTTACCACTTCCGCACTTCTAGACCTCGAACACGTAGTAAACGTCCACTCAGACGGCAACCTAAGTATTGTGTTCACTTGAGAAAATAATATTAAAAATAATTTTTTAATCAACACACACACAATTTCTAATCGTTTACTGAAAAACAATTGTGAAAGTACAGTTCAAGCATTTTAAAATAAGTATGATGAAGAATATGTAGAACATTGCTGAAAGTGTTTGTGACAAAGTGGATAAGCTGTTAATTAAAATTTTAATGTTTATTTTACCACATATTAACTCATATTTAAAATTAAACAACAATAATACGTGTCACATGTATTTACTTCGTAATAAAATCGGCAGCTAAAGTTAAAAATATTTTTTTAAGCAGTACTAGTTCTGCATTTCTGTAGTAGTGTGAAAACATTCAGCCTTCCAAATGCAGACTCACTCAATTAACACAACACTTTACTTGCTTTTTGATGTAAATTAAAAAAAAAAATTGGAACATAATGTTAGATAAACTAAGAAGGACTACTTGTGCGCTGCACCACGATGTTTATAATGTCATGGAACAAACACTGCCGTCTTCGCCATCTTTCACTCACTTAACTCATCTTCTACTGAAAAAAAAAAATGGCTATGTTTATTCACTAACTTCACAAAATCAGTCTGCACACTTTTTACATAGACTCATTTAGGTTACTACATAATCTCGCGATTCCACGATAACTGGTGACACGTCATATTCAGGAAGCTGGAATTCAGAACTGATGTTTGGTATCTGTACAGTCGACGAGTCTCTGGCAACCATCGTCTTGTACCTCACAAACGACATGATATTTGCTGTTATATAATCTAGATAGTAGACTCTCAGGGTATAGGATACATTCTGACAGTGGTTTTCCTGAAACGGTTAAACTATCTTATTAAAACAACACCCAAAACAATTAATTTTGGATGCATTAAAAAACTATACGATTGTGTCAGCTGACAAAAGATGTGAACATATCAAGGTAAAATTTAGCTTATCATTCAACAGCATAATTTAATTTAAATTTACTACTTATAACTTTAATACAAATATTGATAATGCTAATATACAAGCTGGAGATCTACACGCTAAACTACCCTAAAGCTTGGAATGTATTTAACATATTGTGATGCCTTACTTATGTGAACTGATAACCCCCCATGCAGCACAGCACAGTTTTAAGAATTGTCTGGTTAGCCTGAGAAATCTCCCCTTAAGTTAAACTAATTTTCCAATTCCTAGACAAATAAATAAAAATTAAACACATTTAGCCATGCCTACCTATTACTTTTTTTATTATCTTCATACTACGACATTATACTAAATGTAGGCATTATAAAAATTCAATTCAAAACTGATATTTTTGAAAACCAGCCTTTCAAGTTTGCTTTCTACAAAAAAAAAGACGTTTACTTTCACAACAGTCAAAGAACTAAAAAAAAAAAAGTGACTTACGTAATATGAAGGTGCTTAAAAATGCTGGTGCAGACGTTCTTAAGTACACCTTATTCAGTTTGCCGACACACTAACACATTTTGCGTCCAGTGATTTCTATCTTTCGAAAGTATACATATGATTTTAAAAATAAAGAATTTCAATTACAATATTACTTCCCGTCTCTAGCACGTCTTTACATGCAAGTAAGTGGAGTCGGTAAAAACAACTGTCACTTTTCCCTTGCACTACCCTAATTATTACCACAGCATTATGTTGTATAATTGTACAAATCACGTCACTTCCGACAAAATACATGCACTATGACTTGCTGAAAACTGCGTGAAGCTCTCTCGTGCCAGAAGTTCAAAATATTCCGTAAAATGCCCCTCCTTCACACGTAAAATACCTTGCCACAAAGGTAAAAAAGCATTTTGACGATAATGCAAACATAACAAAGTGCAAACAATGGTGGTTTAATCATAGGTACCCCGAAGGTTTTTATACGTATGAACGAGCATCTGTATTGTCTATCCTGTATGTTCGGCACGATCTGTGGTTAGTTCCTGCTGACGCATTGACGGCGTTATAGCGAGTCACGTGAATCCCTTTTCACGCAAAACCGCTGAAATTATTCCTATCGCTGTTATCTACGATCAGAAAACATACTAGAAACACTTTAATTTTTTAAAAATTTCAGCATGCTTGCGAGAAACATGCTTTTTTGTTTTGGTTAAAAACGTTTTTTTCTAGGCAATTGTACCACTGAAACATGCCAAATTAATTCGTAAAGCGCAAAACTAGATGCTTCCAATGGCTTTTACTTCACACCACCCAAAAATAAAATTTTGGGGTCACCGTTTTAAGTCCCGAAGGGAAATAGGACTGCATACGAGAACCTTGCACGCCAATTTAGCTCACTGCAAATATAGGTGATAACTAGGGACCCAAATTTTAGTGAAATTATTTCTGCAGCAGTTTGTTCCAGTGCCTCATGTGCACATCTGCAGCTCTGTTTCATAGCTAGCGATTTGATGTTGTAACACTAGCTTGTCTTGGGGTCATACTGGCAAATCACAGACGTTTGATGTCACAATTGTTTATTTCTTATTGGTGCAGTAAAATTATATACATGTCTGAACAAAGACACGCTGCCAATAACCACGAAGCAAAGCTGCAGATGTGCACGTAAGACACTGAAACAACGCGATGCAAAACATTTTGGCGACAAAATCGTGGTTCTACAGTAAGGTAACGGGCAAATGTACGAAAAAAAAAAACGAAAATGCAATTATTGTTTAAATTATTGCTTGTTCCCAAAATAAAAAATCGAATTTATGCAGGTTCGTAGTGAGAACTCACAGAAGGTTGGAATGGAAATAGTTCTACTGCGCGTGCACGTGAAGTGTAGAGTTGTGAGAAAGTGGCGGATCTTCTTGGCAACACTCCACTGGCCGCAGCTACTGCCAGATCGACGGCGCGGCGGCGTGTACGGTGTGTGTTGTACCGCGGTGGAATCACGACCACGGAGGACTCGTGTCAAAGACAGCACTGCAGTCTTGTTTCCCACGCAGAGCTCCTCCAGACGCAACCAGATCACGACCGCTCCTGCAGCGACGCGCTTGCATATGTAACTACCTGCATCTATCGACAATACACCGCACGCCCCTTCCCTCATACCTCTCACTTAAGAGGGCGTGGCACATAAATAAGCGCTAAAAGCATTAATCTATAACTGTAGGGTTCTCTGACGCCAATTTGCGAAAATTAATCAATAGCAATCCTAGACAATAGTTTTATCCAGCCGGAACATCGTGCATTTAACTGTGGCGCAAGAGATCACGCGTAATGAGTTAGCAATTTTGGATAAACATTTACTCATAAAGTTGGCAAATACCGTTTTCTGGGATTGCCATTGAGTATTTTATCCATATTGACTTCGGAAAAAGCATAGTAATCAATTGACGTTTTCAGCGTTTTTTTATCAATCACACACTCTTAAGAGTGCGTGGTAGATAAATAAACGCTGAAAACATAAATTGATATCTACGCTTTACTCGATGCCAATATGGATAAAATACTCAATGGCAATCCCAGAAAATGGTATTTGCCAACTTTATGAGTAAATGTTTATCCAAAATTGCTAACTCATTACGCGTGATCTCTTGCGCCACAGTTAAATGCACGATGTTCCGTCGTCAGAGGTTGTGCCTCAGAAGTTCGTAACACTGGAAACCATTTTGTTTAAAGCGTTGGATAAAACTATTGTCTAGGTTTTGCTATTGTTTAATTTTCGCAAATTGGCTTCAAGAAACCTACAGTTATAGATTAATGCTTTTAATGTTTAATTATGTACTACGCCCTCTTAAGGCGGAGTGTTAGCCTGTTTTATTGTATTTTAAATTTTTGATCCATAACATTTATTCAAACTGTTTTATTATTAAAATGTTGTCTTCGACAAAGCCTCGGATATATTGTTGGTAAACTGCTTTACAAAAATAAATAATAATGGAATCTTGTATTAGGCCTAATTTGCCATGCGGATTCACTGCAAGAGAATTATTGGTTAACTATCAAGAATTCTCTTGCAATGATTCAGCATGACAAATTAATGAAAGATTCCATCATTATTTATGTCACGCAGTTAACCAAGAATATATCCAATGCTTTGTCGAAGAGAAAATTTTGGTAATACAACTTGAATAAATGTTATGACTCAAAAACTGAAATAAAATAAAATTGTCTAACGCTCCCCTTTAAGGGCGCGGTCTATAGGAATTTCCATTGTCATATCTTTATAAATGTACCAGGTATTTTTTTATTTAAGACATAAATTGTGACTAAATTTTGCTGTTATGAAATTTTTTATCTCTCATAGTTTTTGTGTACTGGTTCGTAAATGTCAAAATTTCCATATTACGATTTAACATACGACGTTAAAAACAACTGACATACCGAACTGAAAAAATTCACACTGAATAGCACTGTTTGCCGGCTACAAGGTCTTCTTAAAAAACCTCAAGTACTATACTTTCGTATTTTAAAAAAATGTTGAATATTTTAATTTTTTTTTAAATTTCAAAATTTTATTTTAAAGACAAAATATTTTACTATCCGCTATAAAAATTTCAATAACAGAAACATATTCTCATTAGTTTATTCCTGCAAGCATGTCAACGCCACATGCACATGCTGTATAGTCGGGTCTATTATCACATACCTTGAAACTCGAATACGTTTCGTTAATGACACACACACACACACACACACACATATATGTGTGTATATATATATATATATATATATATATATATATATATATATATATATACATAGGTGCACAGAAAATTAATTATCGTTAGGGGCCGGAAAATTTCACGGATTCAATGACCTGAATGTTAGAATGCACTATACTGTGAATACTCAAGCCCCGACCACTTGTCCACTAACTTCCACTCGGTGGAACAACAGACAATAAACGAATGAACGGAGCTTGAATATGCATAGGACTATGGATTCAAATATGCAGGTAATTGATTCCGCGAAATTTTCCGGCCCCTAATTATATTTATTTTTTTCACGTCTCACCCGCTGTGTAACTTATGTATACACAATTTATGAGATAGGATGAAATAGGCCTACAGCAAATAAGTACTGCCATTACAGTTATATTATAAAATTATGCATAAGTCGTTTGATACCTAAGAAAAATGCAAAAAAAAAAAATGCTAATGGAAAATTTAGTGACTTTCTTGTATACACAAGGTAAGTTTTGCATAAACAAATTATGTTTCAGGATGATATACTACAAGGAAATATTTTCATTAGAGTTTCCATTATATTACTGAAATTTAGTCCTACATATAAGGTATTAGGCATGGCACATAGTACTTCTGAAAAAAAAAATGCTTATAAACAATGCAATTACTTACTTTTATTGGCGAGATAAGCAAGTTATTCACTGAAATACTTTATGGTTATATACTTCAAGATCACATGAAATGTTTTCGTAAAATTAAGTGGTTGTAAAAATAATTAAACACACAAGATTCTGGGTACCACACAGGAATAGCTTTGCTAATTAACGTTGGAAAGACAAATATTGTTACTTATTTTACGTCATGTCTTAACAGATTTCAAGTTATGAAAGAAAAAATAAAAAACATGCTACAAGAAAGATGCTAGAAACGGAAACGCGTTACGTTATGTTCTAGAGAACTTTTTATATCCAATGAAAATAAGGAATTCACATAAACGCTGGTTTTTGGTTGGAACACGAGCTAATCAAACAGATGCAGCAGAGCGAAGTACATTAAATTTTACTCTTTATACAATAAAATTCTCACGCATTACTAGATTTTATGGGTTTTCATGTAATTTACTCTAAATCCTTAGACTACGAAACGTCACACGCTTTACAGTTCTTCATAAAATATTTAAGAATTATAGACTTTGTCGGTTTCTACAGCTACTAAGGATTTTATTTGTAAGAAAAGAAAGCGTCGTAATTTCCTACTTGAAACAGACGCGGCTGAACTCTTGAGAAAGATAACATCAGTTTGGATGTTTTACTTGCGTGCCGAAATTTGTTATGTAGTTAGAGCCAGCGATTTTAATCAGTGTAATATTTCTTCAACTATATTTATATTACCCCCATAAATGCGAGTGGGCATGTTTAATCAACAATTATCGACGTAATAAAAGTAGTATAGCTGTTTTAATTAGCGCAGTACTGAATCAACAACTGTTAGGGCCAAGAGTTTGTATAGCGATCAGACGTGGCGACACATAGTTGAGGCGACAGATCGATGAGACGACATATAGTTAGAGGGGCAGATCGACTACTGTAGTCGACACATCGTTTAGACGATAGATCGACGAGGCGACATTTAATTGAGACGACAGATCAACATGGCGGCGTACAGTTGAGATGACAGATCGACGAGGCTACAAGTAGATCAACATGGCGACATAGTGTTGAGACGACAAATCGACGAGGCGACATATTTTCGAGTCGACTGATCGACGGGGGTGACGTATCGTTGAGGCTGCAGATCGAAGCTACAAATTGTTGAGACGACAGATCAACGTGGTTACATATCGGCAAGGGGACTGATTAATAAGTAGGGACCTGAAAATTTCGTGTTTTCTTTTAGGCACAAGCTATATTTCAAACATATCTGAGTTTGTGTCACCTCCGTCATTGGTCCTTGACTAATTTGACACCTCCTGGAGAGAGCTAAGCCAATAAATTATGGCAATAATAAAGAATCATCTAAATGCAAGCTCATTCATGTGGTATCCCTGTGCCAGCGAGCAGCCAATGAACAGCTGTTCTCTGCTTGAATACACATACATTCGTCAGTGAACCCGCGAATTTTTCCAGTCTCTATTAATGAGGCGACGGATCGACGAGGGTGTAGCGCATTGGACCGCGAGTTTTGAAGCGGCAGTCGACGAGAATAGAGCGACTTCTCAAGCGCCGGAGTGTGTGTGTGTGAGAGAGAGACAAAGCGAACTTTGTTATGTGGGTCTGACGTGAAGATTATACTATCGAGAGGAAAGATTAATTTTAAGAGTAAAATTTTTTGGCAGCAACGTAATTAACAAACAGACTTTCACGTATAATACCGGCAATAGCTCGGACTAAGAACTTTTTGCAAAAAGGATTTAGCTTGAGTGTCTTACGTGCACACCCGCAGCTCAGTGATTGAATGTTTCCACTCTCGCGTGTCTTGGGGCTCTATCCACAAATCACAGACGTGTAGTGTTGCAGTAAACTTATCCTGATTGGTACAGTCACTTCACAAATACTCGCTGCCAATAACCATGAAGCCGAGCTACAGATGTGCACTCTGAAACAAACTGAGGCAATACTTTTTTCGCGAAAAGTTTGTGGCTCTGGTAATATCAACGCATGGGGTTTTATAAAATAATAAGAACTTGATATAATATAAGTAGGTTTAATTATAGACACACAGACACATGAGAATTTTCTACAATTATTTCGTGACAATCTAAACAGTACTTGCTAGACACAGTAATTTTTGGCGAAAATAATTTTGCAACGATTCCTTTCACAGCCTTGTGTGCACATGTGTAGTTCTGCTTCACGGTCAGCGACAGAATGTGTTTAAGACAACGGGTCCCTATTTATTCAATTTTAGTAAGTTTTGTTTAAAAAAAAAACTGAACGGAGCAGATATCGAGAAACCGTCGTATAGAAATGTTGCACATTGTTCTATACTATTTTACCTAATTTTTTCAAAACTATTTTTTTTTAATTCTTGTTAATTAATGGCTGCGACATTCGACTATAGTCGAATAGGCCTATACAAAATATTTCTAAACTGCGACACGCGACTTTAGTCGAACATCGAATTAAATGACTCTGTAAACCACAGATACATTGTTTTCTCGCTTAAAAATAACCTAAAGTAAACTATTTACAAAAAAAAAAGATTTTAAAATAATTTTTTACACTATCTTGGCGCAATTGAATTTTTTTTATTCAGCAGCAAAAGAGTTAAGAAAGTTTAATTAAATAAACTAGCCAAAATAATAGAAATAATATATATATTTTTTTAAATTAGACTACTTGGTACAAACATTTTCCAACGTTTCTATGTAACGGTTTTGCGCAGTGGTGGCTCGAGGTTTGCTGGCAGGTAGGGCACATGTTGCCGAAAACTGTACACTCCTTTGCACTCCCGCCGTATACCAATGACGACGAAATATATCTACTGGCTACTTATTGTGTTGTGGCCTGTCAGTAAGAAGTAGAGAGGATGGTACTTCGCGAAAATGTTTTGTGCCAACATATACTTAAAAACGCTGTAGTTAATTACAGCACGTATGATTAGGTGATGTCATCTGACACAACATAACTGTCTGCAGACTAATAATATGCATCAAATATTACAATGGCGGGATTCTTATTGGATCAGCCAAATTAGGCAACAGCTCCACATTAAAGTGAAAGGCAGTCAAATTCTGGTAAACTGAACGTGCGTTGAAACCCAGCAAACAGTCAAGTTTTCCCGCGATAAATCATCCTATCTAGTAATAAGCGACACCTGCAGACCAGCGAGTCAGTGGCTGTAGCGTCAACTAGCGCTCAGCCATACATAGCCCAAGAATCTTAAGACCATTTCCGACCAAAACCTCCAAAAAAATTGTCCAAAGCTGAATTTTAGCACACTTACAGAGTCGAGCATGCTTAATAACATATCAAAACTTTACCGCTCAAAACCGTGTGCGTCACATCGAAATCGTGCAACAAATTCATAAGTGGTGCATTAGTGAAGCGTTATACTAAACTGCTGCCATGAGGCGTAACTTTTACTGTACAATTAACACAAAAAATTCAAAATAATCTAGAAACCCTGTTCTACGTAAATATGTGAAGTAATGCTTAAAAATTTTAAGTTAGCTATACACCGTAAAACAACAAAGTGAAGGAATGTATTATTTTATCACAGTTGTGGAAATTCGACGACGATTATCAGCAAAACTAAACGTCTACGTGAAAAACACGCCAAGTATATTTTGTTGCCCATTATTTCAGCTTTGTGTTGGTATATTAGTGAACAAGTTAGCGTATTTCACTGAATCACTAGAGCACTCCGAGCGTCGCAGTGTACCTGGTTCGGCGGGGCGGACAGGTCAAGCAGCTAACACAGGATGTGTGTGTAGTTCCGGGAATTCCGAATGTCTAGAGTTACAATCATGCCTAGTTAGGCACACAAACGCCTTCTATTTAGTCTGTATCGATTCTCGTCAGATTTATGACAGGTTACTGCATTTTCGGTGGCCGGTATCTCAGTGAACCCTAATTTATCCGAGAAAATGGTAAAAATTTCTCGGCAGTATTTTGGAGAGTGTTTTCTTCTTACAATATGTCATTTACAAAAATAATAAGAGAACATATTGTTACCTTAAGCTCTGTAAAATAAACAGGCTATTTTCTTGTGTTTGGGAATTAGGATACCTCATACAGTGCTTGTAAAGATGTCGGTTGAGTCGCAGGTTACTTGGGAAGGACTATGCTCAATGGTGAAAAAATTGTGAACTGTACAAGCGAGTTTAAAAACTATGAAAAATGAGATTATTTTTGTACCAAATAAACCTGTTGCACTGAATGAAGACAGTTGGGCTACAAAGTAAAATAATTTTCAACGTTTACGATAAATTTTTTGGGAAGATTTTTTCAAAAAATCTGTAAGTTTACAAAAATACTGTGAACTTTTCAGAATACGTATCGATATACAAATATGTATGTTTATTAAAATTTTTTTGCATACTTATACATAATAAGTGTCCATTTACAAATAAATTTTTGTACATTTTAAAATAATTGGTTGAATTGACACCAAAATTTTTTTTTTGAAAACCGGTTCCCAATTTTTTTTTGTAAAAATTCAAAATATTTTGTAAAATATGACAGGCTTGAAGGTTATTTTGTTTGACATCAAACACTGTTCATACAAACACGTCTCACTATTCTTCATAGGCATTCGGAAAATTTAGACCAATTTATTGACGTGCGACATTCTTGTTGTAGTACCTAGACTGATAAATGTTTGGAGATAATTTTACGAACACTTTTGGTAATGTATGAATTTTTTAGTCTGCATTTAAATGAATTCAAGGTCTATCACACGTCACGTTGCTTTAAATAATTTGGATAATGGTGGACGTGTATGCTTTGTTCGAAGATAGGCTTCACTTCTGAACATGAATGACTTATACTACGGTCAACCAGCAGAAATAACCAATATGGAGAAATTTTCGAAGAAAAGGCAAAATAACCACGTACACAGAACGGAACATGTGTGTGGAAAGAGGAATTGACCCAGATATGCACGTAAGACAAACATCTTTTCGTGAAAATTTCTGGTTTCTATGAATGCAGAAGACAAGCGATGCTGTTTTTATCAGGTTACAGATATCGTTGTAGCAGAAACTATAAGGTATCACAATTTTTGCAGTAAACTTTTCGCGAATGGTCTTAATTTTTGCCAAAATAAAAGTTTCAGGGCTGGTTGTCCTATCAACACAAACAAAAATAAACGTTTTGCAAATATTTATCCTCTTCAATAAGAAAAGCTACGAACGTTGATTTTCACTGACAGAACTCTGCGGTTTCAGGGTCAGTTCTGGATGGGAACATCCTGTGTTACTTACATGGAAATTAATGGATAAATAGAAAATAGCATGATAATAACAGCATTTGGAGGTAAAAATAAGAATTTGAAAAGAAAAACCGGACAGTTACATTAAGTGCTTAGAGAAACCGTACACAGAGAAAAAGATTTGGTACATTCAACAGTGCACTTCTTTGTGTATGGCGAAACAAGCGTGTGAAATTTGAATCAACCAGATATTTGCTTGTCACTAAAGTTTAGTTGTCTCAACAAAAGTGTTTAATCAAATTAAATATACATTCGGTTAGAATAACAAATCCAATATTTGACACATTTCATGTATTACTAAAGCAACAAAGATTTTATTGGATCAAATACATACTTGTTTCGCCACATACAAACGTGCGCATCGCTGACTGGAACAATCCATTTTCTCCGTGCAAACATTTAATCAAACTAAATAAAATAACATAAATAATATCTTGTGACGTCATGGTACCCAACTTTAATTTAAATAAAGTACGCACATTGCACACAAACTTTAAAAATGGCAATACCTGTGTAGATGCAATCAACAAATACTAAGTTCTCGTGGACTTGATATTGTTCGAATCAAAGAAATAGCACATCCTGTCGAAACTTATTATTAACTTGAAGATTTGTGGCTATATGGAACACGGACAAATATTCCCTAATCTCCTTCGTAGAGTGATTAGATTACAAACGTTAAGAGTGGACGTGGACATCGTAGCGCAAAAAAAAATGATTTTCTTCCATTCATTAACTTGAACTCTAGAAACCCAAGCGTAATCTACACAACGTCGTGCTGTGCGATGCTACCACATACCTAAAAAGTAAGGGGACAGAGTCAGTTTGGCACTTAAATCAACCTCTTTAAGTTAAGGTGGTTGATATTATTACATACAATATTTCTGGAGAGCTAGCAAATGTGACTCCGACATGGAGGCTTCCATATTTTGACGCCCTTGATGGAAACGGTGGGGCACACAGTCACAGGCACTGGTTTGCTTCAGCATCTGTCACATCTGTAATCTCAGGATATGCACAGACAAGATCACTTCATGCCCAGTTCCTTAGCCAAGCAGCTCTTGGTCATTTAATATGGTGCATGTGATCCAATAAAAATGATCTGAAGTAAATCAAAATACAAGCGTTCACAGGAAACTCTAATAATAAACTTCCAGCATTAGGGCGCAGTCAAACTCAGAGCTGTGACGCGAGCAAGGATAGTGATATAAGACATATGTTAATTAGTATTCTAGATGGCTCAGTACCTGTCTAACCTACGTACATCCCACCATTAATTTTTTAGTTTTCGGCGAGGTCCGCACTGCTACAGTATTTTTAGAGCTTTTAAAAAATACTATCAAAATACTCTAAAACGTTTCATAGATTTTTTCCTGTGATTTTATTCCTACAGCAATATTCTCTTCTTCTAAGTGAAGAAATTATTTCTGTCACTATTCTTGCTTATGCCACGACTCTGGTAGGCAGCGCACTCAATGAACACTGAATATCGTCACGATATGTGAACAACGTCACAAGTCCAATGGCTGAATTTAACTGGTAATTGAAAGATTGACAGCGTATCCGTCAGTAGCAATGTAGATCTATGTCAATATTTCGACCAAATAGGTCACACGCGGCAGTTTATCAACGCACGTTTAGAGGTTTTTGCCGTTTACGAACAATTTTTCATTCAGTACATGAAAATATAACACTCAACTACCTAGCGACTTTTAAACTACGGTATGTGAAAATTTTTCAGCATATTTTAAAATGTCAGTGGTAATTGTATTGTTTTTTTTTGTAGTTATGTAGTCTTCACTTATTTTTCATTTTGTGCGGTAAACTGTGTTTTAGTTAGTTTATTAAGAATGTTTATGCTGGGCATAGCAGTCTGTGATTTAATTAACTATGATAAAAATAATGCTAATTATCACAGCAAATCGGTAATTTAAAAATGGCAAAATTATTTTATGAATTTTAGACAGTTTATAAAACAAAGCGAGAACCTATCCTGATCATAAATTTAAGTGTCAATGATGTCGAGAACGAGTAGAGGGAAGTGGCGTGTAGCAATAGTTTGACCTGTCCACCGCGCCGAACCAGGTACACTGCGACGCTCGGAGTGCTCTAGTGATCCAATGAAATACGCTAACTTGTTCACTGACATACCATTATAAATCTGAAAGAATGGGCAACAAAATATACTGGGCAAGTTTTTCACGTAAACGTTTAGTTTTGCTGATAATAGTTGTCGAATTTCCACAACTGTGATAAAATAATACATTCCTTCACTTTGTTGTTTTACGGTGTATAGTTAACTTAACATTTTTAAGTATTTCTTAACATATTTGAGTAGAATAGAGTTTCTAGATTATTTTGAACTATTTATTTTAATTTTACGGTCAAGGTTACGCCTTATGGCAGCAGTTTAGTATAATGATGCACGAACGCGTCACTCATGACTTTGTTGCACGATTTCGATGTGACGCACACGGTTTTGAGCGATAAAGTTTTGATATGTTATTAAGCATGCTCGGCTCTGTAAGTGTGCCAAAATTCAGCTTTGGACTATTGTTTGGAGGGTAACACTTCTGTTTCCTGACCTAACAGTTATTTGCAACTTGAGCAAACCATTGGTTTCTCCCTTTCAGGCTAGATTTACACATTGACTCAGTAAAATGGACAAATATTGGAAGGTAAAAAGACCAGTGCCAGAGGAATGACCAGCCGTCATTTACACACTTGTCCAGTTCATGTTTGACCAGTCGTTTCGCCAATTTTTAGCAAATGCAAAGGAGGATAAGAACGGATGAAGCAGTTGCTGCAATAACTTTTATCCTGTGTGTACGTTTGCAGAATACACACAAAAAATATTCTATAATTTATCACGCATATGTTGCCGCGTTTAACTATTAATTTTCCCTTTAAATTACGAATCGACGAAAACAACCGACACCAATGCATAGCCCAATGTGTAAACAAAGTCCAAGTCAACGCTAATGATTACGCCAATCCCTTTGACGTTGGACGAAAAACCAACAGTGAATGGCCAATGCTTCCAACACGTAGCCAACATTCCAAGACCAACCAAGCATCAGTTACACGTTGGTAGATTCCTTCCAAGGTCGGGCGTTGGGCCAATTTGTAAATACGGCGTTAGGATTTAAAAACTTAAACTCGCAAAACAGCATAAATAGGAATCCCTGGCTTTAAAAATCCTCCTGGATACGCTATGTGTGCGTATGTTGCAGGAGCGGTGAGAGTGCCGTTGACCGACGTTTGAATGGTGGCATAGACATGCAAATTATCCGTTTTGCTAGAAACCGGAAGAATTCACGGTTTCACTGGCCTGTAGACTAGGTTCCAGCAAAATGGCTTTCCTGGCCAGCAACATGGCGGGTAAGCCTACGGCCAATCAGCGTAATGCGGCTGCCCTGCTAACCGGTAGCCCGGCCAATTGGAAACCTGCTGTAACATGCAGGAGCCAAACAGACACGGGGCCTGTATGAACAAACTTGAGCAGCCAATAAGCGGCGAAGTTCGCTTGTATCAAAAGAGCCGCCACGTCATTTCACGTCTGTATTACTATTTAGTCTGTGGTATGGGACATTTACCATACTTCTGCCTTGTAAATATGCAAACCTTTAGAGTTGTTACAATACAAGTCTGATAACTTCAGTATACAATTGACTGTTCTATAAAAAGATTTATGAGTGCTACCATGGATGACTGGGAACCTATTCTGCCATACCTACTTTCTTAACGCTTCTATATGTACGTCTGGTAAATTTACAAACTATTTTTTTAGAGTGTGTCCATCAGGAGGTGTCAAATAAGTCTAGGCCCAATGGCGAAAGTGAAACAAACTTAGAATTCTATCTTGAACTTAAAAGAAAACGTGAATTTTTCAGGTCTATACCTATAGGTAGTGACTCGGAAATTTCGCGAATTCGTTTGGAAAGACGTTATATTTTAAGCTCCTATACACGATTTCAAAGTTATGTTACTGTTACTGAAACTCTTCCTTGATGCCTGTGAACCAATAGCAGACCTGCATGAAAACACTCACTGATTGCCGCGCTACCTTGTCTCATGTACAACTGTCCACTCACTGGAGCAGCAGACAATGTACAAGTAACTGAGGACATAGAGTACAGGACTGTGCTGTCCAGCCTACTAGTCGTAGAACCCGCGACATTTCCGGGTCTCTACCTATATGTAGGTAGAGGCCTGAAAAATCCCTGTTTTCTTTTAGGTACAAACTAGATTTCAAGTTTATATTTAAGTTTGTGTTTCCTTCGCCGTTGGTCCATGACTTATATGACACCTCCTGGAGAGCGTTGAGCCAATTATAAACTAATTGCAAATCCAATCATGTAATATAACTGTGTCAGCGAGCAGCCAACGAACAGTCAGCTTGAATACACATATATTCTTGCAGGCTAGCCTACAGGCCAGTGAACACGCGAATTTTTCACAATCTGTAGTTATAACTTGGCACGAGCAGCATTCTAATTGTTTGTTGCCAGCACACCAGATTAGATGTTATATATTCGCTTGACGCCTGTAATTGGCCGACAGTGTCGTGGTGTGGCACACAGATAACTTCTAGCCAATAGTTCAAATTCCAATGGTAGTGTAACCAATATCTTGTAAAGAGTTCACACACGTAACTGGCATCATTAGAGCCAGTTATTTTTGGTGAAAATAATTTTTTTTAAACAATTTGTTTCACTCTCTTATGTGCACATCTGCAGCTGTGCTTCATGGTTATTAGCAGATTGTATAAGTGCAGTGACAGCTCACACATTTGACTGCGCCCATCATAATAAGGTTACAGCAAAACCATATGTCTGTGATTTGTGGGTATAACGCCGAGACGCTAAAAGTTAAAACTGTTGAAATTCTTTAATTTTTATTTCAAAATTCAGAACTTTTTGTTAAATACGTAAATACTTTATTTTTTGTTTTATATATGTCAAATCATAGCCTACAACATTATTATACACTGTAATTTTTTCGGTTTGGTATGTCAGTTGGTTTTAGTGGCGTACATAAAACCGTAAAGTGCAAATTCGTACGTTTACGACTCATTACGCAAAAACTATGAGAGGTACAAACATTTCCTAAGAGGAAGATTTAATCACAATTTATGTCTAAAATAATAGAAAAAATATCTGGTACAAATATAAAAACATAAAAAGACGTTGAAACTTAGGTAAACGCGCCCTTACAGCATCCAATCACTGACCACGATGCACAGCTGCTGATGTGCACATAAGGCACTGAAAAAAATTGCTGCAAAATTCTTTTCACCAAAAATCACTGGCTCTATTCGTCTCATCAAGGCTCGTGCCCAATAAACACACACATTGTACTCTGTTATGTATAGAGACTGGAAAAATTCGTGAGTTCACTGACCTGTAGGCTAGACTCCAAGAATTATATGTACTCAAGCAGATGGCAGCTATTTATTGGCTGCTCGCTGAAACAGTCATATCACATTATTGGACCTGTATTTAGTTGCTTCTATACTATTGGCTCACCGCTCTTCAGGAATTGCGAAATAAGTCATGGACCAATGGCAAACGTGACACAAACTTAAAGATGTTTGACATTTAGCTTGTACCTAAAAGAAAACGCGAATTTTTCAGAAACCTAGCAGTATACAGGACACTGACGATTAGATTGCCATACAATAATAACACGATTTTTGCATGTCATTAGCTACAGCAGGCTAATTACAGAGAAAAAAGTATTTTACGAAAAAAAATGGTGACATTACTCATAGGGCAAATTTCTTGTGTAAGATTTATCATAAAAATGGATCCACTGGGAAGCAGTTATTTTAATTTCTTTTCCCCATCTTATCTCCGCGATAGAACGATGTGCCTGTTTATTTACAAATAAATCTAATCGCTATCGGTACATGTGAGTTGCGGATTTGTTCTAGGACAGGTCGAATGACGAGAACGCATACTTCACTTTCACTTCTGTGATTGGACCGCGGTTACTTTGACACGCCTTGCATGACTGCAAGCCTGTAGGATATAAAATAAGACGCCATCGCATGTATAGCCGTGAGAAATATATGCTGCTTCCAGTTGAATCCGTGAAATTTATGATGTACCTATAGTCAGGGACGTGAAAAAAAAACGCGTTTTCTTTCAGGCTCAAGCTAGATTTAAAAGTTTGTGTCACTTTCGCCGTTGGTCGGTGACTTAATTGTAGAGACTGGAATAATTCGCGTGTTCACTGACGTGTAGGCTAGCCTCCAAGTATATATGTGTATTCAAGCAAACAACAGCTGTTCATAGGCTACTCGCTGACACAGTCATACCACATGCATTTAGCTTCATTTTTGTTATTGGGTCAGCGACCTTCAGAAGGTGTCTAAGGCAACGGCCAAGTGTGGAAGTGACACTAGCATACTGTTTCTGGAATTCTAGCTTTACCTGAAAGAAAATGCGAATTTTTCAGGTCCCTAATAATTAGGTAAAGGAATACTTCACGAGTTCAATGACCGACGTGTTAGAATCCACTTTCCTATGCATACTCGAACCCGTCCATTCTCATTGTGTGTTGTTCCAGTGAGTAGCCGCTAATGGACAAATTGTCATGGCTAGAGCCACGATTTTATCGCGAAAAGATTTTTGCCCGACTTGGTTTCAGTGACTCACGTGCACATCGGCAGTTCTGTTTCAAGGTTATTGCCAGCGTGTCTTTGTTCAGACACGTTTCTCATTTTACTGCACCAATCAGAATAAGATTATTGTGAGACTGTACGTCTATAATTTGCCAAGGCAAGTGAGAGTAAAATCATCCAACGTGCACATGACACATCGAAACCAAATGTTGCAAAAATCTTTTCGCCATAAAATCGCGGCTCTAGTCATAGCTTGAATAGACAGGGCAATGGATTCTAACACGCATGTCATTGAACTCGCGAAATATTTCTTTCCCTACTAATAATTAGAGCACCGATTTTATGGCGAAAAGATTTTTGCAACATTTGGTTTCGATGCGTCATGTGGACACCTGCAGCTCTGCTACATCGTCTGTGGTTGGATGATTTTACTCTCACTTGCCTTGGCAAATTATAGACGTACAGACTCACAACAATCTTGTTCTGATTTGTGCAGTAAAATGAGAAACGTGTCTGAACAAAGGCACCCTGGCAATAATCTTGAAACAGAACTGCCGATGTGCACGTGAGTCACTGAAACAAAGTAGGCAAAAATCTTTTCGCGATAAAATCGTGGCCCTACTTATGAGTGAAGAATTGACGAGATTTTGGTCGGCATTTACATGTTCGTCTTTAGCTCTATGAGGGGTGACATAATGCAGCCGAAATGAAGAGGCGGGAGAAACAGGATATGCCCGAGAAAACCTGCCGACCAGCGGCATCGTACGGCACGGTTCTTACATGCGAAAACCCGGGGACCGACTCTGCCGGGAATCGAAACCTTGGTGGGAGGAGAGTGCTCTAGCTGCTGCCACAACCGCGGCCCTGTTGACCGACTAGTGAGTAGAGACTTGCAAAATTCGCGTTATCATTTTGTAGCGAACTAAACTTCATTTTCCTATACATGACGCAGTAAAATCTGCGATTCAATTGGCCACGAACTTTTGTATGTTGTCATTTACGTGTGTTACGTCTTTACAGAGATTGGACACTCTACCGTGTAATCATTCTCCGCGGCAAGTCACGACAATATCGACCAGCGAGAGACGTCAAACGAGCCTATAGTCACTTGGAGTCTTGTCAGCTGTCAGGAAATAACGCGAGTTTTGCATCCCTCTACTAAAAAGAATCGTCTTACGAACACACAACAGTCTAGGTCCGCTGCCAGAAAATAAGAGCGATATTTGCGCATCCCTATCTATAGTAAACAACAGTCTCATTTTTTAAAACCAAGCGAGTTGGGGAAACGGTAACAAACTGGACCCGCATTCGGGAAGATCTCAGGTCGATACCCGGCTCCGGCCATCCAGATTTCTGTTTTCCATAGTTTCCCGAAGTTGCTTTAGACGAATGCTAGAATCGTTCTTTATCAAAGGCCATGGCCGACTCCTCTCCCAGCTCCCGTCTTTGTACCAAGTTGTGTGTCACCGACTCTTAATGACGTCGCTATCAACGACTTGCCTTACCTTGTTTTGAAAGAAAATTCTGGCAACTGCCTCGCAGTGTCAGTGACGTGTAGCCGGCAGATCTACAAGCGCGCCGTGTGCACGAAATACATGGTTCCGTCGAGACTGTGATAGTGTGGCTGTGCCGAGCAAGGAGGATCTATACATCCTCCTTGTGCCTGAGGAAGAACCAACGCCAAGTCTCTAGCTCCATCTTCTTTGTCTTTCTTTTATCCCTCATCCTCTCCCATGTCCTTTATTTCTCTCTCTCCCCTTCTCTGCTTAACATCCACGCCGTCTCCGCTGACCAAGATGTGGGAATGACTGGTCGGCGAATACATCGCTTCATTCTCCGGCAGAACAATGGGAAGCCTAGCAACATCTGACAGGCCTACATCTGGTTAAAGAGGCCGCCTACAAAGCTCTTCACATGCGCTGTAATACGCAAGGACAGACGATTTTTAACGAAACTGTTCCATATGTGCTCATTGTGCCAATGCACAAAAAGAAAACCACACTTCAAGGCACGAGGACAAATATTACTACTGCTCTCACGATAATTATTTTTTCACTTCTGAACGAGAGCAGATATCGAAAAACTATAGCAAATTTCTGTCAAAAATTGTTTACTGTGCTGTCTAATTTTTTCTAAACATAAAATTATTAAGATTTGGTTGATTAGTTCATTAATGTGACTTTCCTTTATTGCATAATTAGTTTAAACCGTTGTGTGTTTGGTCTTGAAAAAAAAATAGTTGACATAGTGTACACTGGTTTAAACGAAACTGTGCAAAAGATTTTTGATATCGGCTAGCGTTTAGGATTAAAAATAATAACTTTAGTAAAAGCAGTAGAAATGATGTGTCATGCCTAAAGATGATGGTTTATCGCGAGAAAACTTGACTGTTTGCTGGGTTTGAACGCACGTTTAGCTTACCAGAAAATTACTGGCTTTTGCTTGTACGTGAAGCTGTTGCCCTATTTGACTGAGCCAATAATAGTCCTGACGTTGTATTACTTGAAGCCTGTTATTGGTCTAAAGACGGCTACGTTGTGTCATTACTTATATCCCTCAATCATATATGTTGCAATTAACTAGAGCGTATTCAAGGGTATGTTGGTACCAAAATATTTAGCGATAAATCATCTCTAGCCGTGGCTTATTAGTAACACTGTTTCGAAGACCTTCAACATAGATAAAAGCGGCTTTTTCAGGCTGTCGTACATCAAATGTTTTCTAACCGGATGTGTGCGTATCTCAGAAACGTGCACAGAATCAGGGGGTTGCCATGCCGTATACTGCCCAGGCAAACACTTGAAGTCAGTGTATTTGTGCCCTTGTTGCTTGAATGTTTATACACGTGGTCACCTTAGCCCACAAACATTGTTTACGCCGTAAGAACCAACGTATTTTACACAAAGTTTGAAGAGCAATAGAGTAAAAATGATTTATCGAATAGCAGATGTGCAGTGTTTATCTGAATCTACGTTGATAGGAGAAAAACATTTTGAAACAAAATAAAAACTCAACAACATGATTGCGTTTTGAAACACATTTCTGTGAGTATCGACATCGTCTACTGATTATGTGTGGAAACCAATGTTGAAGTAACTTAATACATTTATGCTTGTTTTTGCTAGTTGTTTAACATTTAGCGTGCAAATTTGTTTGCTGTATTGCTATTAGCAAGCAGTTGCACATAGTCAGTGACGTACATATGCGAAAATATGGCAGTACTTTCAGGTTAGTTTGCTAGGTTTATCTACATTAACAATTTTTTAACCACATAATTTACACAATGCAAATATGAAACATGGCCTTTTTACTCATGGAATGTAACAGTAGCAGATGAATTTCACGTACCTGATCGCTTTTCACACCCGAATTCAACATACGTAACATTTTTCATTCAAATCCGTCCATTCTACAGTATTAATATCATACGAGGCGCTTACGATAACCTTACTCGATCTACTCGATGCTGTGTGTTGGTCAACAGTAACGGATTGTTCGCGCAAAACTGGCCTATATAAGTCGACTTCAAGGAAGTCGCAACATGCCAGCTCCTGTATACGCCTTCCTCCGTGCACTAATTTTTTTTTTTTTTTTTTTTCAGATTTTCCACCAATTAAATTATATGGTCACCGCTTTAAGTCCCGCAGTATAAATGGTTCAGCGAGAATTTTGAACGCTAGTTCAGCGCTTGGCTCGTTGGGTATCGCCTCTATTCGCAGCGCTGAACTGGCCGGCAGTGTTTTCGCAGCAGTCATTTTTCTATGGTACTTGAAGCGATGACCCTAAAATTTTATTTATGAATATTATGTAGCACAGGATAGCATATGCTTCTAGTTTTGAGGTTTACGAGTTCAGGTGACATATTTGGAGTTAAAAAAACGGTTTCTTAGCCATTTCAATGTGCCCCAAAATAATGTTTCTAACAAGCATTCTGCATTTTTAAAACTACGCAAACATAGTCGTAATTATGTGTTATTTTCGCCGACAAACGTTATGGGAATACGTTACGCGGTTTCGCGTAAAAAACAAATGCGTGCGTTACTCACTTCAACACCGTCAGTGTGAAATTATTGAGACTTTAGACTGTTGAATCATATTAGGAGATACATTTTCTCAAACCAGCACCATGGTTCCACCAATGAGGCACTATACCTTCTCAATACAAATGAATAGAGCTGCTGGTTTATCGCGGGAAAACTTGACTGTTTGCTGGGTTTTAACACATGTTCAACTTACCAGACGATTACTGACTTGTACTTGGAACTGTTACCCTATTTGACTGAGCCAATAAGAATCCCGATATTGTAATAGTTGATGTCTTATATTGGTATGAAGACAGCTACGTTGTGTCAGACGTACATCACCCAATCATGTGTGTTGTAATAAACTTCAGTGTTTTTACAAAAAAATTTCGCGATATACACTCATCTCTATAAATGACTAATTCATTCGACAGAAAACTATATTATTTGTTATTCAGTAATTCATGATAAAAAAATTTTTTTAAACAATTTGTTTCAGTGCCTTGTGTGTACATCTGTAGCTTTGCTTCATGGTTATTGGCAGAATGCATTAGTGCAGTGACTGCGGCTAACATAACAATGTTACAGCAGTACCACATGTATGTAATGTGTGGGCGGAACGCCGAGAAGCTGAGAGTTAAAAGCATCCAATCACTGACCACAGTGCACAGCTGCAGATGTGCACATAAGGTATTGAAACAAATTGTTGCAAAATAATTTCACTAAAAATCATTTGCTCTAATTGTGTACCACAAAGTTAATATTCAGGAAAATACTAACATGTGTTTTCTCGCGGAAAATAAAATTGTGGCGGCTACAAAATATTTTGTGGGTATTTGCTCTGCAAAATTTATTTTGTGGCTATCACAAAAACATTTTGTTTACACCACTGAAATATTGTGGCTACCACAAAAATATTTTGTTTACACCACTGAAATATTGTGGCTCTCACAAAAACATTTTGTGTACACCACTGAAATATTATGGCTGCCACAAAAACATTTTGTTTACACCACTGAAATATTGTGGCGACCACAAAATAATTTTTTGGTTACTACAAAATAATGTTGCAGAGAAGACTTCCTACAAATTTTTTTTACCGCATGTCATTTAAACTAAATCAAACCCTATTTTGAACAATTTTCTGTCTCCTAACTGTGCGAAACTCACGTTTATGGACACACATGTGAGTGATGTGCGTGGGAAGAAAAATTCGTGAATTCAATGACCCGCATGTTAAGAGTATACTGTGCTATGCATACTCAAACTTCGTGTATTCGTTCATTTTCTGCTGTTAATGAACAAATGGCCGAAACTTAATAATACACAAGACTGTGGATTGTAACATGCAAGTCAGCGAACTCGCGAAGTATTTCCTTCCTTAATTATGTGTAGCCTTCCAATTTTGTACGATTTTTTTTGTGCGATTCTCAGAGTTATTCACGAATGCTACTGAAACTGAGGTACAATGGCCAGGCCAATATGAAAATTCCTTAATTTCAGGCTATGTTACAATAATATTAAAATTTTACCTTGACACCAAATATAACTTCTCCGGATGAATAAAATCTCTTGCGTCAAGCTTTCAGTTTCTACACAGCACTAAAGAGGAATGAGACTCCATCTATGGAATTTTGTTTTTATTGTATCTATTTATTTCGCTCAAATTTAGTTTATTTTCTATACTGAAGCATGTGAAAGGAATACTTAGTAAATTTTGCAGTATTGACAATTTTGCGCGCTTTAGAATTTTTTTTTTACCTATACCGAAATTTCAGAATTTCTTTGTGATTCTGTCAAGCAAGTTCAGTAGATATCATATAGGTCTAATATTAACGCGTATCAGTAGCAAGGAAGCTTTACTCCGCGGAAGCGTATTTAACTAACCTAATAGTGCTAATTGTCATTATTACAAAATTATTAATGTTTCCCTTACGTATATAGGAATAGCCAATACCTTTACCATTCACAGAGGTTAGTCACCAGTCTCAGTGACTAAGATCTTCTATAAATCAGCCATCCATTCCAGGTTGTACGAGGCTTCACAGATTTATTATGTACCAGGCGAAAATTTTTTTGCGTAACCACTTCGTGAGAAGTCAGTTTCCTTAGAGGCCGAGAGTTGCGGTATTTCGACTGCGGTGGGGTTTGAACTCCCTGTTCTTTGTTGACGTATTTCTGCAGGGCATGCAAGACTAATTTTAAAAGAAACAATTACAGCAAAAGAAAGTCTGTTCAACCGTCTGCCGTCCGCGTGAGAATCTGTTTTTCTTCTCTGACTAACCGAGAGAGAGAGAGAGAGAGAGAGAGAGTAAGAAAGTTCAACTTTTCTGGCACGTACAGGTCACATCTAATTAAAAAACGTTAATCACGAAGGAATTCTAACCTTTCATGATATTACGAGAGTAACTTAGCGAGAAACACAGCTGAGGCACAGACTAAATAGTAATACAGACGTGAAATGACGGTTCATTTGATACGGGCTGACTTCGCCGCTAATTGGCTGCCCGAGGCTGTTGACTCCAGCCCCGTATCTGATTGGCTTCTGCATGTTACAGCAGGTTTCCTATTGGCCTGGCTGCCGACTAGCAGGGCATCCACCTTCGCTGATTGGCGGTAGGCGTCTCCGCCATGTTGCTGGCCAGACGAGCCGTTTCGCTGGCTTGTGTGACTGAGTTCGCTGTCTTACCGGCTATTTCACTTCTGTATTCCTAAATATTCTATGGCCGAGGCGGGGCAAGCAATCGGAGAATGTTTTATCAACATCTCGGGCGCCGTTGGGCGTCGTCGACATCGAGCCAGAGGATCGTCAAAGACGTCGAGGGGCAGCCAGCTCCGGTGTCCATGAGGACACATCCATTCCAGAGGTCCGTCCCTGGTGTTAGCAGCCCGAGACATCCGTGACGGGCGTAAAGGTGGGTTTACAACCGATAACATAACAGTAAGCATAGAACATTGATCGTGCGCACAAGAACTAACCTCTATGTATTCTTACCTATCGTTTTACAACACCAAAAATGTGGTCCTGTGTATAGGTATGCTGACATAGGAAATGGTAATATTTAATTTCTTGTGCGTACACATAGGAATGCAACCAATCACAGCAAAGGATTTTGTGAGTGTCCACCATGTTGGTTTAACTTAAAAAAATACACAAGACCCTAACAAAGCTGCAGTAAGAATTTTTAATGTTAAAAACTGTTTCTATATGGCAAATAATGTTTTACATTGTGCACTTTACTGGAAATTTGTTTCTATATTTGCTATTATCTCCAAATACAATTCCACTTCGAATACGTTTCAACGGCCTTCGGTTAACTTGTATACAGAAATAAATATTCCAGATTCGTCGGAAAAAATACCAATGGCTAACCATAACGGTAATAATGCAATTGTAGACTAATTTTGCACAAGGGGCCTGGTCGTGCACAGTCTTCACTGTTATGTTATATGTTCTGTGCTTGTGTTTTTTAATTGTGAACCAACCTTAAGTAAGTCTCGAGTCAAGTTGGCTTTGGCACAAAATATGCAGGAATACAGAAGTGAAATAGCCGGTAGAACAGCGAACTCAGTCACACACGCCAGAAAAATGGCTTCCCTGGCCAGCAA
This sequence comes from Medauroidea extradentata, assembly GCA_003012365.1. Lineage (NCBI taxonomy): Eukaryota > Metazoa > Arthropoda > Insecta > Phasmatodea > Phasmatidae > Medauroidea > Medauroidea extradentata. Next base: position 4,693 of record PNEQ01116769.1, on the reverse strand, counting down.
CTTAGCGTGTGTGACTGAGTTCGGCGTCCTACCAGCTATTTCACTTCTGTATTCCTAAATATTCTGTGGCTGCAGCGAGCCAAACTCTGAACTAGCGTTCAAGATTCCCGCTTAAACATTTTAACTACGAGACTCAAAGCGATTAGCATGTGATTTTATTGGTGGAATGCCTGTAGCAAAGTTCGATGCATGTCTCAATCTGAATTTCACGTACATTCGGTAAGATCATTTTGAAGTATGGCATTCTGACTAAGTCGTTTATAGTTATGTTGAATGGTGTACAGTGTTTTTAACGCGCGTGGTATCTTGCCAATGACATTCCGACCTTGTGCGAAACGCGTTTTCTTTTTGTACGTTGGCACAATGGACGCAAGTGGAATAGTTTCGTTGGAAAATCTGTTTACTAAATCACTGCAACGAATTTTAAACGCTCGGAAAGCGGCGTCCTTAAGCATCTGAAACTTACGAAAGAGGAAATGGCCATGAACGGTAGTATGACTAGAGGCTCATGATTTTCGGGTAATGTTTCCTGCGCCAGCTTATTTCAACGCATTTAGTGAACATCTATACCTCTGCTTCCGGTTGTTAGAACAACGTCTTTGAGCAGAGAGGACTCTTATTTGACTGTGCTAATAAGTGCAAGGGTACTGCGACGTCACTTGTACAGCATGTGACTTGGGGGTAGAAACCCAATAACTGGAGCCTGTGATTTTTTGTGAAAATAATTTTGCAACGATTTGTTTCAGTGTCTTATGTCCACATCAGGAGACTTGATTCATGGTTATTTGCAGAATGCATTAGTGCAGTGACCGCTCACTTATTTGACAGAACCATCATAACGTGGTTACAGCAACACCACACGTCTGTGATTTGTGAGAGGAATGCCGCGAGACGCTGAGAGTTAAAAGCATCCAATCACTGACCATCATGCACTGATGCAGATGTGCGCATAAGGTATACAACAAATTGATGTAAAATTATTTTCACCAATAATCACTGGCTCTATCAATACACTGGCAGTTAAAAAACGTCTGTACACTTACCATGAAGCAGAACTGCAGATGTGCAAATACGTTGGGACCCAGTTTTTCGCGGAAAGAAGTTTACTCTATTTTGTTTCGGTGTCTTACGTGCTCATCTGCAATTCTGCTTCGTGGTCAGTGATTGTATATTTTAACTCTGATTAGCCTTGGGATTCTACCGGAAAATCACAGCCATGGGGTGTTGCAGAGACTTTATTGTAATTGTCTCAGACAAATGATATACGGCACTTCACATAGACATGCTACAAATAGTCGTTAAGCGGTATTGCAGATGTGCACGAAAGGCACTGAAACAAACTGGGGCAAAATTATTTTCGCGAAAAGCAGGGGTCCCTACAAATAGGGCATTGAAATAAGCTCGTACAATATTTTCGCGAAAACAAGGGACCTCTATATATTGTTACGGTGACGCAATCCCACGGCGTCGGTGGCGTCGCAGGACGGCAGTAAGTGGGTGCTGGGTAATCAACAAGTCACCAAAAAGTGGCGGATTGCGGCAACAGCGGTATCCCAGGAATCCGATGACTTGACGAGTTAAGTGGGTCTTAACACTTACCCAACACCTTGCAACCTCCTGGATTCAGCAGGAATTGCTCCGCCTAGGGGCATAGCTGGGAGCCAATCAGAGGGGAGGATTTTGACGGCCTGGCGGGGGTGCGAAGAATGCTATAGACATCGAGCTAGCTATCGAAAGGTGGGGGGGGGGGAGTTTGATAAGAGAGTCGAGGAGATAGTCTTCTGCTCGGGTGGCGACCGCACCTAGGGACTCTGGGTTCGAGTCTGGGTGCGACCTCTGGCTAGAGAACTAGCTCCAACGGCAGCACGAGCGGTGAGTTCCTTTTGGTTTAGGGAAGGAGAGCAATCCTTTACCTATCTCCTGTCTCGCCTTACCCTAACCCTTCCACTCGCCTCTATTTCTGTATTGATGTTATTCCTTGTTCTCTATTCTAATAAACTCTTGTTACCTTTCATCTCTGGCTTATTTATCTCCTCCTTCCCCGGCTAAACTTTGTAACAATATGACCAAGATCCTTTATTTCTACAGCTTGTGACAGTAATTTTATTTGACCCTAAACGAGAGCAGATATCGTTTAACGTTATATTTCAGTTGATTTTATTTTTCTATTTCGACTTTTTTAACGTGGCAAATCGCTATGGTCTAAGCTAATTATGTAATTAAATAAATTTTCTTTAGTTAACAGATTAGTCAAATCATAAAATAATGCTAAGGATAATGTAACATTCCAGCTTCATCTGCTACTTGTTTCAATGCCTTACGTGCACATCAGCAGATCTGCTTCATGTTTATTGGCAGAGTGTATTAGTGCAGAGACGTTAGACATTGGATTACTTTGAATTTTTGGCAATGGTAGTTAGCTAAATGGCAGTTACATTTTGCTTATTATTTTTAAATTAACTGATAACTTGCTTCAGTTAAGGTAATTATACTACAGGTTAGAAAGATCTATTTTAAAATTTTGGCAAGGGATAATTTATCCTGGTTGTTGAACTGGTATCGGTAATGAGTGAAACTAACCAATCAAAAAGCTCTCGGGAATACAAAATTACACGAAGTTTAAAATTTAAAAGCTAAAATGTGTTTGTTTTACACCTTACTATTTTGACTTCTCTCTTTGCCAAGCTTAATTATATATAATTTTACTACCGGCTCGCATGTTATATCTCACGTTAGCGATAGCAGCGAAACTAGTGGCAGAATATTTCCCTGTGTCAAAATCTCTCATAAGAAAACACATCTGCTTTGTAACCTGCAGTAGACTGACTACCATTTGTTTCTCGCATCTACCACAAGGAAATGTCCCTTTAGTCTCTACGCTCGCCACTAGGGTGGCATTGGTTGATCGATTAATCGAATCTTGTTCTTGTTACCTGTTCCTTGGTTTCAAATAAGTGTCCGGCAGGTTCTTATGGTAATGTAAATGTTGGTATTGAATTCTAACTTGTAATGATACGAATCCGTGAATCTTCTACGCCATTCGGTGTTCGTCAGTCGACTTGTTAAGAAGAGATTTACGGAGGTAATTACCGAGAAATACGTGACAGCTTGGGTGCACAACTAATTAACATGAACCACTGATTTTTGCGAAAAGAATTTTTCACCAACTTGGTTCACTGATTGGATGACTTAACATCGCGGGTCTTGGTGTTCTACCCGAAAATCAGAGACGTGTGGTGTTGCAGCAATCTTACTGTATCATCCAAGATGGCGAACATTGTACCACCTCAGAGATGAAAATTATAACGTCAATATGTTACGTTTTCCTTCTTTTGGGAATTAGAGCTGTGCCCCTGAACAAAATTAATTCGTAATGAAATGTCGTAAGGGATACTGCGATAGAAAGTTATTACTCATTTTACTACGTTATAATTAGGGATGTGGAAAATCCATGTTTTTACAGCCAACTTGATCGCTAACGGTTATATATTAGCTAGACGTTTCTATTTGGTCAAAAATTCGTGGCCCGCTGCAGAGAACGCTTCTAGCCAATAGTTGTAAGTCAAACGGTACACTTACCAAGCTCCTGTAAATGGTTTACACTCATCACTCGAGACTTGAAAAATTCGAGGGTTCATTGACATGTAGGCTACACTTCAAGAATATACACTGTAAAAAGACGTCCTACAATATTTAGGAAGTTATTAACTTATACTCAGTATGGTACCGTTACAATACTTGTAAATATTAAAACTTTTACACTTGTTGCTATACAAGTCTGGTAACTTCAGTATACATTTGACTGGTTTATAAAAAGTCTAGCAGTGCTACCATGGATGTCTGGGAAACTATGCTACTATACATACTCTCTTAGTGCTCCGTTACTCACGTGTGGCAAATTTACAAACTATTTTTTAGAGTGTAGGTATATGAACTCAAGCAGACAACAGCTGTTTATTGGCTGCTCGCTGACGTAGACATAATACATTATTGGTCCTGTATTCAGTTGCTTCTTCACTACTGGCTCAACGCTCTCCAGGAGGTGTAAAAAAAAGTAACGGACCAAGGGCGAACATGACACAAACTTAAAGATGTATAAAATCTAGCTTGTACCTAAAAGAAAACCCGCATTTTTTTAAGTCCCTACTCATCACATAAAAGCTCGTGTCTAGTGAACTCAGAGAATGTACTCGAGTATGTACAGTCATGGACACAAAAATTGGGCCACTGAAATAATCAAAGTCCACTTCGGCAATCATCGGCTGTGAGCAAGCGGGAGCCTGGCATCTCGGCAACCTGCAGAACAACTGATAGCGGTGCGCTCTAACTGCGCTGGGCACAGGTTGTGTTGTAGGATTGGAACATCACCCGTTCACACCTTCCTCAAGCGACCAGACACTGTATATTGGCTGAACCAGTGCGGCGCACAAGTCATTTAGTAAATGCAAAAGTGACACATGTCCATTTGTATTACTTAAACATGAAGATAAAAAAGTATTTGTAAAACACAGTAACGAAGTTACGAAAGTGCACAAATTTTCCAATAATCAGACAAAAACCGTTACCTATATTATATCAAAATGTTAATATTCAATATTTGCGTATTCCCTTTCTCATACTGCGAGCTGAAACTAATGTATATTGTAACAATACGGTAATATTTAACTGGCAGTCGCGGTGACGTTATAGTCTG